>CAJQZJ010000309.1:3016415-3034473 GCA_907164525.1 Lophiomys imhausi | reverse complement strand
CACACACACACACACACACACACACACACACACACACACACACACGTCCTTATACAAAATAAAGTATTCATTGTAAGATGACTCCAGTATGTGATCCTAGGATAAAATTGAAAAGTGCGTTTAGCTGTACCTTTTTAAGAAGCAATAGCAAATTGTCCTATTATCTTTCATCTCTTTCCTTTAGATTTGCAGTTCTGTTCAAACATAATTATTGATGGAAATGCTTGACTCAGCTAGTTTAATAGAGAGAAGATATGATATAAAAATAAATACATGATTAGTGAAGGTAAATTTTATGAAACACAGGAATGTTAACCAGATGGAATGCTATAAAAATTTATTTACTGTTTCATCATTTGTAATACTTACAAATCAAGAAGTATGCTTTTAATTTCATCTGTCATTTAAAGACAAAATCAGCTGTTTTCTAATGAAAAAACATTAACATTTTTTCAGGTTTTGTTTTTATTTGTAAAATTATATTTATTTTTACAAAAAGTTTTTGAGCATTGCAATTAAAATGTGGCTCTGTTGGACCCTGGGGGTCCCCCGAGGTCCCCCGAGGTCCTGACATCCAGAGACTACCAGAGACAGAGGTTGGTTGCAATATGCAAGAGGGTTTTATTAAGCCAAGCCTGGGTTCGACTGCCTTTGGGAAGGAGTGAACTGTGAATAACAGTTTTCAGGCAGTTTTTAAGCACAAAAGCTGCCAACAGGTGGGTACATAAAGGAAACAATGGAGTTAACTTTTAACCCCTAGGTGATAACTGCAGGTGGGAATAAGGGAACAAAGGGGGATGCTAGGTGATAACAATGCAGGTGGGGATAAGGGAAACAAAGGGGGAATCATCCCAGTCAGCTATGTAAAGTGGACCTTTAGTTTGCTAGGTGATAACCACAAGTGGGGATAGGAGAAGGGGAGCATTCCAGTCAGCTATGTAAATTTAACCTTTAGCTTGCCAGGGTGTGACCACTGTCTTTGGTTAGATAGTCCTGGGGAGGAGTTCTGTGGAATGTCCCCAGTGGTCATGAGGTCAGGTTCTCATGAATGGAGGAGAAGGCCTTCCTATGGAGAGGTAGTGGTATTTATTATTTCAATATTTTTAACAGCCTTACAACTCTATTTTAGGAGTTCCTAATTTAACAACTTTTTTCGAATTAAGAATTGTCAACTATTTCTTAATCTATTTTGAAATGTCTTACATCAATGGTATATGTAAATACTACTAATGAATTTTGGGTTTTTTATAACTATTATCTAGAATTTATTTGGTGTTTTTGTCTATATTTAAAAAATAAAAATATTAAGACATATGTAACTCAGTTTTGATCAATACCTTGACTCCTAGCACTAAGAAATTATAGGTGTAAATATCAAAATTTCTAAGTCATCCATGACCATATAGCAAATTACAGGTCAGTCAGGGTTAATTGGAACCTGTCTGAAAGGTCCAAAGCAGGCCTCCAAAATGGTAGTGCGAATGAAAATGTCCTAAACAGAAAGATTCCAGTAAACAAAACAATTCTTATCATGTAAACAGAAACCTAAGGAAAGTCATTGTCTTCCCTATCTACCCAAAATGGTCAATTACCTTTGGCAAGGACATCTAGTTCCTGATTAACCCATACAGCATGCAAGAACTGCAAGGCTTGTCTGGCTCTAACCTTTCCTCTCCTACCTACCTGTCCCCTCAAAATTGACTTTTCCTGCCACCCACTGCTTGGCTCACCTACCCTAATATTATAAAAGGTGAGGAAGAAAGAAACTAAGACAGAGAGCATAGACAGACAGGCAGACACACACACACACAAACACAAACACAGAGGGGGTGAATTAGGGATGGAGACTGTAATACAACACAGAAAAATGTGAACAGATAATTTGCTTCCCAATGACTGATAGATACGTAATAGCTATAATTATTTTGTTCAGCACTTTGAGTATGTCATACAGTATTGAATCTACCAGAAACAAAGTTTACTTTTACAAATTATTTCCCTAGCAGGGACTAGCAAAAGACAAATATTATTTTTATTAGTAAAAAGAAATTCTTTGAGATAGTTAGTAGTATGATTCCTTATGAGTTTCTCCACATCCTTATTGTTATTGTTCCATCTTATCTCACTGTTCTTTATTTACCTCTCTTGACCATCCCTAAAGAACCTACTTTTTACCATTTGCCCTCAAAACATTTGTATCCTGTTGTTTCCCTTTACTCTTCTTCTGTATTTACCTCCTTTCCACTCCATAAAGAGCTTACATTTTCTTGATCAAAATTATGGATATAAATATACATATATATTTTAATGATCTTTTTTTCATTCAAGTTGACAATGGTCCCATGAAAATCTAAAATCACATAATCAAACCTCAATACCAGACATGACAAGCCCTCTTTTGAGTCAAGGTAGTCCAGGGACCCTCAAAACATACAAACTGTTCCTATTTTCCTTGGTTGCTCTTCAGGAGTCCAAAGTAAGTCCCTGTTTCTGAAGGTATCATGAAGTTCTGAAGGTATTCTGAAGTTCCATGAGATAGAAGACTAATTTTCATGCTACCAAAAATTGCCATGCAAGCTTATAAAGGAGGAAGGCAACCAAAAATTCTACCCAGATATGATGCCAAGGAGTCACATCAGTGACTCCTCAAAGATAAATCTATGGGTACAGTAGCACAACACAATCGTTAGTGGTAACCAACAGCTCCCGATTTAGGATCTGCTCAAAAAGTGGGAAACCATGTCTGGTACTTGAAGCCTGCCTAAGTACTCAGTGCTGGTAGTTATTGGAGGAGCATCTAGAACCACTACTTTACTAAACCAGAATCATATCTAACAAAAAGTTATAAACATGTGTGCTTATATTTACAGATAAATGTAATCTTCAACCTTCATTGTCAGAGGCAAGGAGAAATTTCCCTTGCATCAGACAATGACCACTATATAAATCCATAGTTAATCAGTTTGCAGAATTGTGAAAGCCCAGTCCTGCTAGATAAATCTGCAAAATATTCTCCCACCTAAAGCTCAGTGAACGTTGCAGATGAGGAGGCAGAAAATAGTAAGAACCAGAGGGTCAATGAGTTTGTTGTGAGAATGTGTCTCCAAGTAAGATGGCATATCCAAAAAGTATCATCACCATGACTCTCTAATCATAACTGAACAGGTTGATGCCAAGCACATGCAAGAGAAGAGAAAAATAGCCCATGTGGCCTCAACCCTACATAGAGTCCTACATTTAGTTTTGGAAAACTATTGATGAAGCATACTAGTTCATTTTCTAGAACATAACTTTAGATGCAGATTTCTACTATTTATCAGTATTATACTGTTAAATTGTAAGTTTATTTTCTTTCATAGACTTGTTAGAACTTTTATCACAAGTATAGTAAAAGGGGAAAAAACTTCAAAATATTTTATGATAGAAAATGACAAATGCTAAATCATCCCTCTTTTCTTGTACTTTTCCTTGCATTTCCTTATCCTTGCGTTTTCTTTGTGCTTGTATTTCAATTATTTCTGCTTTTTCTTATTTCTTTCTCTTGAATATAACTGCAATATTTGGGCATGCATTTTTGTTTGCTTGTTTTTAATAAGGATCTTCCTCACTACCCTATTTAAAATTGTATTTCCCTGCCTCATTATTCTACTTAATTTATATTCCATGGCATTTATTGTAATCTCAAATTCCCTACATTTTGTCAAAATGTTGATTGTGTTTGTCTATGACCACTAGATTTATCCTAGTACTGATACCAGATCCTCAATTAATGTACTTGGATACTAACAGTTATGAATGGTGAAGCTAGAGCAGTAAGAGATTAAACACCTCATTCAAGGTTACAGTTTCTGTTATAAAAACAGTTCTTTTTGAACATTTGAGAGTTTACCACTGTCTGAGTCTAGAGCCCCACCATTGTCTATCACTATTCAAACAATACTATTTTCATAAAATAACATGCTACAATGATTAGCCTGGTGGTCTTAGTCATGTTAAAAAATATTAAAGTGATAATTTTATTTATTTAATAACAAGCAAATCTGTCATTAAAATATAATACCATTACTGAATCTTGTTTCTAATGCTGCTTCTAGTTTGTATGCTATCATTTACCTTTATTAGAACAACAGGTTTTCTGATGGAGGCATGTGATCTTTTTCTACAGGTTCAAAACTATATTTTGTTAAACTTGACATCATTTTTCCAGTATGAGCATAGTAAGATGACCCCTTTGGGAACAGGCTTCATCTCATCAAAATAAAAATAGGTTCCATTCTTACTACTTCATTATGTAAACAAAATTTTAATATGTTTATTTATTAATTCAAGTTACATCTCAATCACAGCCCCCTCCCTTCTCCCCTCTGTAACAGTAATTTTGTATTTATCTCACATACATTTATTAAGACTTAACAATTACCTAACAATTGTCTATAAAACTCCTAAATCCTATACCCAAAACCTAGCACCTAAAACTTCTTAGTACCTATAATACAAGCATTTAACATTAACCTAAGGTTTCTCAAAAGGATATTTTTCTCTGAGCTTGGGTCCTGATGGATGGCTGATCTTCATAAAATTTTCATTTTAAAGTCTCTTAAAGTCTCTGAATTTCTTTCCTGGCCTCTGTGGTCTTAAAACCAATTAACGTATGAAAGTTTCCCAGGGGGCTCACCTATTCAGATGATTAAGGCCTGCGAAGGCCAAGTCCTGGAGCTCTAAGTCTAAGCACTCCCAAATCTCAGGGAGAATCGGGTCTCCTTTCCAGACCCAAAACTGATCAATATCAGAGGGTGAAACTTTCTGATGAGATTGTGATGCATGTTTTTCCACCCGTCGATGAAAATGTTGTTGAATGAGTCAGGAACAGGAGAGAAAGCCAGCCCAGCGTCCACGTGAATCCTGACTTACACGTATCTTCACATGTCGGCAAAAGCTTTCCTGTATTTTTCCAGTTATGTCCCTGGGCTCAGCCTTTTTCAAGAAAGCTTTTTGCAGAAGGGTGTGAATTCACAGGTGGTCCGCAGATGTGGGCAGGTGCCTTAGGGCTTTTTGCAGAGAGCTGTAAAATGACATCAGACCCCAGAGGGCGGGCACCTCAGGGAGCATGTCCTGCCCCTAGCCAAAGAGGTCCTGGTCCTTGGGGAGTTCCCAAGGACAAGTAAGTAAGTCTTTTAAAGTCCAGCCTTATTACAAGTTCCCTATGCTATTATATGCTAACACTAAACCTACCGCACCCCTCCTCCCACACTCCCAACCCCTAGCCCCTCTCCCACATAGCCTAACCAACTTTTTAATAGAAATAAGTATGCAAATTGAGTACACTAAGTGTATTCTTGAGTTTATGTAAATATTTTCTCCATATTGTGGGGCTTTTGTTGGTGGTGAAAGTGCTCTGTGGAAGTGTAACAAATGCATGATCAGTTCTTACACATATAGTAGAAGATAAGTTTGGGAACTGATCAAGGATTTTGAGTATAAGAGGATATTATTTCATTATATCAAGCCAGCTGTACATAAAAACAAATGATATGTATAGAAGCCAATTTAGATTATTTCTTTAGTCTATACTTTAATTTGTATGACTAATATATGGAAAATTTCCCAGTAACACCACGAAATGTATCATCTTAGGTTTTGGGGTTTCTATTCTATCTCTACGATTGAACAGTTGGAAGGAAAGATTTTTACAAACAAACCTAAGATTTAAAGTCAACAGCACCAAATAAAGTACAAATAATGAGTTTGGTGTGTGTATGTAAGAAAATACTGTACAACAGCAGCAAATTTTCACAAGAAGATAAAATAAAAAGGAATTAAATTCATATTGTATTTTCAAACATAATCCATATGAGAAATTGCAGGCCAAATATCCCTCATATAAATAATTTCTGACATATCAAACTAAGATGAGTTATTTGAATACTATCAATAGACTCATATGCACATCAATAATTAATTGATATATTTCAATTTTAAAATAATATAGATATGTAAACCATATGCTACCAGTTCTACAAATTACATTAAAATTAATAATTCTTTCTTTGAAAAAAATTAGGCATATAAGGTGCATGATATTCATGTCTGATGTAAATATAAGCTAATGTGAGTTTTATATTTACTCAGTTCAATTTTTAACGTGTGTTTTATTCATGAATCAATTTTTTCTTGAGTAACTTTCTCATTGCCTCTTTTACATCTTTGTTTCTCAAACTGTAGATGATAGGATTCAGCATGGGAATCACTATGGTGTAAAATGTTGAAACTACCATGTCATGTTCAAGGGTGTAGTTGGAACTTGGTCTCACATACATGAAGAGGATTGTCCCATGAAAAATGAACACTCCTGTTAGATGAGCTCCACATGTAGAAAATACTTTCCTCCTCCCTTCAGCTGAATTAGTCTTCAGAATGGCCAACAGGATAAAACCGTAAGAGACCAGGACAATGAAGATGGTGACTAGCTCAATGGAGCCTGCACAGTAGAAGAGAAGAAGCTGATTTAAGTGGGTGTCAGAACAAGAAAGTGCAAGCAATGGAGGAATATCACAGAAGACATGCCTAATTTCATTGGATTCACAGAAAGAAAGAGTAAAAGTAGCCACTGTGTGTATAGTAGCATGTAAAATTCCACCAGTATATGAAGCAATAATGAGTGGGACATAGACCCTGGGTGACATCCTTACTGCATACAGAAGTGGGCTGTAGATTGCCAAGTAACGGTCATAAGCCATTGCTGCCAAAAGGAAGCATTCTGTGGTACCAAATGTAACAAAGAGAAGCATCTGTGTTGCACATCCAACAAGTGAAATGGATTTATTTTTTGAAAGAAAGTTGACCAACATTTTTGGAGTCAGTACTGTAGAAAAGCATGTATCTAAAAATGACAAAATGGTCAGAAAATAGTACATGGGGTTGTGGAGTCGTGAATCCTCAATGACCAATACCACCAATCCCAGATTGCCAACCAGAGTTACAACATATATTGCAAGAAATAATATAAATAAGAATATGTTCATATCAAAATCATCTGTGAATCCCAGTAGTATAAACACAGTGATTTCAGTCACGTTGTTCACCTGGGTCTTTTCTGCATTCATATCTGATGGAGTCCTTGGCATTTCTTCTTTTGCTTATAGGTTCTAAAAGCAATAGCCTGTAGAATTAAAGTGAACACAATCATACACTCATGGTCATATTTTGAAAAGTCATTGTCATTGATGAGATTGTCAATAAAGTTAGTCTGAGTAGATGCATTACACTGTTTAAGCAAATTCAAGAAAGATTATTTTTCAGTTATTGAATAAATATATCAGGTTAAAAAGTAGCGAGTGCAGTTATGGCCCCCATGATTCAAATACCCTTATTATATTTCTAATTATATTATATTAAAATTCAGAGAAACTGAACAAATCATACATGGGAGTTTAGATACTTTCTGCAAGGATCTGTAAACATAAACACAAAAGTTTCCACTAAATATTTTAGAAAGCTAGAACTATCTCTGTGTGTGTGTGTGTATGTGCATACACATGCATGTGTACATTTGCATCTGTGTGTTTGACATTTGGAAGGATGATGAAGATTTTAGAGTTTTTTTTTTTAAATTTAATCAGTTAGAAAACACAAAACACTTGATATAAGCAAGAACATCATTCCTATGCAGAGTGCAAGAGGGGAAATGTCATGATGGCAACTGTTGTGTAATTAGTTCTCCCTAGGGAAAAAACATGCAATGTTCATTCTCTTATGTGTAATTTATATCCACATAAAATACACTAAACAAATGATTCAATCTATAATTGATGAGAATAGTTTGACTAATCTGGTCACAGAACCTGATGAGGTCAGACACTTCATAGCAAAGCCTGTGTTCATGTCCAGTTATTCTGTGAGCACACTTAGATCTACTATAACATAGAAATATTACTTCTCTAGAGACAACATGAAATTGGTTTTGCATAGATTCAAATTATTTCACAAATCAGTCTTTGATTTGAATTAATATCCTAATTTGACAATAAATCTAAAACTTGATTCAAATCCTCAATAAGAAGAAAGATAGTAAACACCTAAATGGCAAGTAACCAAAGACTTGTTTGTAGTTTCTAAATTTTACACATATCCTTGACTATTTTGCTCTTGTTGTGCTATGTTTTCTCAAGTGTGTTAAAGAAAATCCTTAACTTAGATCTGTTCTAGCAATGTACATTCTGCCTCTTTGCTTGGCTATGTTACTTAAAGCAGCCTTCTATTTATGATAGTAATCAAACACTTAAATTTTAAGTGAAAGGTTTTGTCTTGTAATACTTCATAGGCAATAAAAAGCTTTCCTTTTTACCTTTAAAAAGTAATTTCTCAGTCAACGGAGGCAAGATGTAAACATTACAGGTTCCCTCCTTATATCAGGCCCTTAGAGCAGCTCTGAAGTCCTCTGGGACTTCCCAAGAAAGAGCAAACTGAAATTCATTAGGGACAGAAAAGTACCCATCTGCCATTGTTTCCCCAACAGTAAGCAAGTAAATAACTTTCAAAACTGAAAATTCATTATAAAATAATACAAATGGTTGTAAGAATGGAAATTAGACTTTGATTCCAATTAATCTCCCAATCTGTAGGCTGCTGTTTTGTTCGAATGACAGTGTCTTTTGCCTTACAGAAGCTTTTCAGTTTCATGAGGTCTCATTTATTGATTGTTGGTCTTAGATCCTGAGCTGTTGGTGTTCTGTTCAGGAAGTTGTCACCTGTGCCAATGAGTTCGAGGGATTTTCCCACTTTCTCTTCTAGTAGATTTAGCGTGACCAGGCTTATGTTAAGGTCTTTGATCTACTTGGACTTAAGTTTTGTAAAAGGTGATAAGTATGGGTCTAATTTCATTATTTTACAAATGGACATCCAGTTGGGCCAGCACCTTTTGTTGAAGATGCTGTCCTTTTTCCATTGTGCGGTTTTGGCTTCTTTGTTAAAAATTAGGTGACCATAGGTGTGTGGGTTCATTTATGGGTCTTCAATTCGATTCCATTGATCCACTGGTCTGTTTCTATACCAGTACTATGCTGTTTTTATTACTATTGCTCTGTAGTACAGCTTGAAATCTGGGATGGTGATACCTCCAGATGTTTTTTTTTTTTTTTTTTTTTTATTGTACAGGATTGATTTAGCTATTCTGGGTTTTCTGTTGTTCGATATGAAACTGAGAATAGCTTTTTCCAGGTCTATAAAGAATTGTGTTGGTATTTTGATAGGAATTGCATTGAATCTGTATATTGCTTTTGGTAGGATGGCCATTTTTATTATGTTGATCCTACCTATCCATGAACATGGGAGATCTTTCCATCTTCTGATGGCCTCCTTAATTTCTTTCTTCAAGGGCTTATCTCCAATACAAAAAAAAAGCATATGCGTGGGATTGAAAAACAAATTTAATGATTTGAAACATAATTCTATCTCTGGTTCTGTGCCATCGACCTAATAAATATTTAGAAATCCAGCTTCTGCTCTTGAAATATAATATTTATCTTTTTATTATCCTGTAAACATATACAAATATATTATGTACACATAGCTTATGAGAGAATGTATAATCTATAATATAGATCGCTAACAAAAAATGCCAAGCTTAAAAATTGTGATAAAAATAAAAATGATAAAATAAGTGTAGTTAGGCTTTTTTGAATAACTCAGAAAAGTAGCAAGGCTCAGCAATTACATGATAGTGGCGCCATAAGCAACTACACAGAAGGAAAGGTTTCTATATGAACAAGAACATTATCCCTTTAAGAGGATATTCATTTCTCCCATCTCCTTAGCATGGTTTTAGGTAAATCAGCCATCCTCTTGCCAGATGATTGACAAGTCAAGGTGGATTAACTCTTAGAGGGAACAGTGGTAAATGATGTTGTAATCTTTGAACCAGTTCAAAATGTCCTGTCTCCACCCAGCAACAGAAAGAATTCTATTCTTTGACCATGAGGAAATAGTATTTCCTTAAAGTGTCTCAAAGTGAAACTCATATCCATTCTGAATGGCATCCAAAACTACTGTAACAAAAATAATTTTTAAATGAATAGCCTAAAAAACAAGCCACAAACAGAGGAAAATTACTTAGTAAAAGACATATTAGTTTAAAAAACTAATTTACAAAACATATAATGAATATTTGAAACTCACCAGTAGCCTTTTGTAAGTAGCCTCCAAACCTAGGTCCCTCCAAATCCCATGTGTGTGTCTCTGAACTCCAATTATTGGGATCAGGGACCTGTGTTTCCCATCTGAAGGGATCAAAGATGTGTTCCACCACTCCTGGATCGAAGTCTTTCTCTATTTAGAGTTTGCCCTGCATTGCAAGATAGTATGAATATTGAGTCACATATAGACCTTTAAACTCATGGAGTTGGTTAGATAGTAGAATGTTAAAGTCAGGGGCCAAATATGTATAAACTGGACATTGGGAAGGTATACTGGGCCATTTAACTCTCATAAATGTGGCATATTTATATCTATTGTTTTGTATAATACTTACTGCTATAAGAGAAGGAACCATCTCTTGGACTGAAAGGGGAAACTTCTGGGGGGAAGAGGGTGGAAGGGCGGGATAGGAAGGGGGAATAGGAAGGGGTTTGTTACTGAGATGTAACTTGAAGAAAAAAAAATAAAGTATTAAAAAAAAAAGAAACTCACCAGTAGCAAAACAAGTTTCAAAAGTGAAATATCTTAATTTTGTATCAATATACAAAGATCAATACTGATGTAGCCCAATACAATCTTAATTTTACATTAATATACAAGGGTCAATACCATTTGGCCAAATATAATCGTAATTTTGTATCAATATACAAAGATCAACACCGATGTAGCCCTATACAATCTTAATTTTGAATTAATATACAATGATCAATACCAATTTAGCCAAATATAATATTAATTTTGTATCAGTATATAAAGGTATAAGGCTATATTCAATAATCTGTCCTTTTTTCTTGACCTTTCCTATACTATGTCTATGTCCCATTGTTCTCAAGTCTGTTCACTCCTATATAGGAGAGAAAGGAGGATACAGAAAAGGAAAAGAGAGAAATCCCTGGGTCTAACCTTCAAAACCCATTTAACAAGACCATTTAACAGCTTGTAGTCTTTTCCCCTAAATAACAAAAATTTCTATTATCTATCAAATAACCAAAGTCGGGGGAACACCCTCCCCACCTTCTGGGGATGGGACGTTGTTCTCTTAAAATGACTTCCTGCTGATTTGGGATGTAGTAAACCTGTTTGGGGCCCAAATAAGAATGGAAAAATGGTTAAAAATGTTAATAGAATCATTTGATGTTCAGTCCTTTTGTGCTCAGCTATTTAGATGTCCTAAGAAGTTCATAGACAGAAGCTGATTTCAGAGCTTTACTGAAGATCTAGCTGGAGTAGTCTGTGGAGCTGAACGATCTTTGCGATTTTGAGTTGTTGTGGTTGTAGACTTTTGAGGAAATTGCTATTGAAGAAGTCTGCAAGGCTGAATCATCTGGGCCACTCTTCTTCTTTGGTGTCTGATCTGTTTTCTGCTGAGGTTTCCTTGTCCAGTTGTCCCTGGATTCCTTGAATGAATGCTTTAAATCTCCTGGAAAGATAAGAACAGGGCCCTGCCCTAATCCTAACTCTGGGACATTTACCTTTTTTTTGGGGGGAGGGGGGGGTCAGGTAATATTTTTCCTGGAGCAAATTTGTTTTTTTTTTTTTGACAATATATAAAGTATTACCTTTCAATCCGGATTAAAGAAGAAATTATTTTGATATTTTGGAGCTAAACAAACCTTTAGTGTATATATTTTGAGATCTCAAAGGACAATTTGTTTGAATTGCAGCCTGCCTTTTGTAAGTAGCTTTTAAACTTAAATCTTTCCAAATCCTATGTGCCTGTCTCTGCATTCTAAGTTTTGGGATCAAAGACATGTGGTTCCTCCCAACTGATGGGATTAAAGATGTGCTCCTCCACCCCTGGATCAAAGTTTTTCTCTGTTTAGAGCTTGTTTTGTATCAGGTGGCCTTGAGTTCTGATATCTGCCTGTTTCTGTCTCTAGTGTGTTGGGATTAAGGGTGTATTCTTCCCCAATGATGGGACTAAGGGTGTGCACCATCACCATCCTGTTTCTTGTAACTCTAGAATTTATAAGACAACTAACTCTATAGTGATCCTCCTGTCTCTACTGGAGGTAACGGCATGGGCTAACACTATGTATTATTTTACCTTAGCTCTAAGTTTTTTCAACTCTTGGAGGTTTGTAAAACCAGGTTGTGCAGCTGTCACCTTTAATTTATTTACAGTGTTTTAAACCTGTTACCTGCTTTTTAATGCCAAACCATGGAAATAGCCTATACCTCTACAAAAAAAACCAAAAAACAAAAAAAAACTTTTAAGCTGCTATCAAGTTTGTGTAATCTCTGTAGCCACCTGCAGTCTAACATTCTAATCTGAAATTAAGGACATTTTCCTTTCATGCCAGTAAGGTAAATTATAGTTTGAAAATTTTATATTGTATTTTTATTATATTTTTAAGCTTATTAACTCTTTTCTTAAAAAAGTATTATTTACTTCTAGAACATAGATTTCTCCCTCCTCCCCTCTTGGCCCCTCCCTTTCTCTTTCCTTCCCTCCCTCTCTCCTTCCCTCCCTCCCTCCCTCCCTCCCTCCCTCCCTCCCTCCCTCCTTGTTCCTATACTTGGTACTCTGCTTCTCCTCAGATGAGGTGGGTCCTCACATATCATACTCCCTCAGATCTTGTGTCATGTGAGGCCCAAGAGCTTTCACTCGTACTGGAGCTTGATAAGGCACACCATCTAGGGTGTGGGGTTCCACTAACCTGCAGCAGATTCCATGACTCACTGGTGGGTAGAATTTTTCCTAGGATAGATATGCTAGGTTCCTATCTATTTGGGTGTGTGGGTTGTAGGATAGTTATCCTCTGATGTATGGTTAATATCCATTTGTAAGGGAATACATACCATGTTTATCTTTCTGGGACTGCGTCAGCTCACTTAGCATGAGCTTTTCTAGTTCCATCCATTTGGTTTCGAATTGTATGATTTCCTCATTTCTGATAGCTGTGTAGTATTCCATTGTGTAAATGTACCACAGTTTTTTTATCCATTCTTCAGTTGAAGGACATCTGGGTTGTTTCCAGTTTCTGGCTATTACAAATAAAGCTGCTATGAACATTGTTGAGGCAATGTCCTTGTGGTTTTGTTTCAAATCGTTTGGATATATGCCCAAGAGGGGTATGGCAGGGTCTTGAGGTAGATTTATTCCCAATTTTCTAAGATATCTCCAGATTGATTTCCAAAGTGGTTGCACAAGTTTGCAGTCCCACCAGCAATGGGGGAGTGTTCCCCTTTCTCCACATCCTCGCCAGCATGTGCTATCATTTGAGTTTTTGATCTTAGCCATTCTGACAGGTGTGAGATGGAATCTCAGAGTTGTTTTAAGTTGCATTTCCCTGATAACCAAAGATGTTGAACATTTCCTCAAATGCCTCTCAGTCTTTAGAGATTCCTCTTCTGTGAATTCTCGGTTTAGCTCTGTACCCCATTTATTGATGGAGTTATTTGATTTTTTGGTGTTTAATTTCTTCAGTTCTTTATATATTTTGGATATTAGCCCCCTGTCAGATGTTGGGTTGGTGAAGATCCTTTCCCACTCTGTAGGCTGCTGTTTTGTTCTAAGGACAGTGTCCTTTGCCTTACAGAAGCTTTTCAATTTTATAAGGTCCCATTTATTGAAACACTTAACCTGTTAGACTTTAAGAGAAAAGATGTGCAGAACCACAGCATTTGAGAAATTAAAACAGGAGAACAGAGTTCAAGGTTATGATGGGCCTCATAGAGAGACCCTGTCACAAACAAGTAAAAGTGACACATAAACAAGGAGAAATGTATGAAAATATTTTTCAGATATCATAGGGCAGTGAAACCCAAATTAAAATAACAGAAATACAACTGCATAGTTGAATAAACACATCCCAGATACCTGCAATGAGCTGATGTTGATGTAAAAAGTAGGAACTTTCATGTTTAGATTGAGAGAATGCAAAATTGGGAAATGTATTGGAAAACTTCTTGCCCAAGTTTACTACACTTTTACTTATGGTACAGTAATAAAAATGTTTAACATTTGCATAAATGACTGAGAAGCTTACCTATTAGTTGTTTCTATTATTGTGATAAAACATGGGTTTATTTGGCTTATACAGCCTGAAAGTGGGTGGGAACCTTGTGGGGGGAGCTGATGAAGAGGCCAAAGAGAGGTGCTTACTTGTTTGTTCCTCAGGGCTTGCTCAGTCTTCTTTCCTATAGAACCAAAGACCACCAGCCCAGGTTTGGCACCACGTACAATGGGCTGGGCACTCTCTAATTCATGACTAGTTAAGAAAATGCCTTAAAGGCTTGCCTTCTTATGGGGTGATCTTCTGGATGCTGCCTTCTTATGGGGTGATCTTCTGGAGGTATATTCTCAATTGAGATTCTGCTCTCTCAGATGGCTACAGCATGTATCAAGTTGACATAAATCAAGGCAATACAGAATATATCCACAGAAATCATGGACGCAAGTACTACAGTATCTCTATTTACGTTTAGTAAGAACTGTGATGTGAACATGGCTTAGTGAACAAACATGTCCTAAGTAAATATTTGTGTGTTCCTAATTTACCACTGTCAAATTCTTCTATCACAACTCTAACAGAAGGGTAATCTCTTCTTACATCTGCGTACTTGTATGTCAATTATATATGGACTTGTTCGTGGGAACACAAGCATATATGTACGTCTGCAAATACTTTAAATGAGTAGACTATAAGTTGGGATCATGATCCACAACATACCAAGCTTTAAGGAATATTAGATTGCTTTTGTCTCAACATATCTAGCATTTTGTTTGTTTGTTTGTTTTTGATTTTTGTTTTTTTTTTTTCAAGATATGGTATCTCTGTGTAGCCTTGACTTTCCTGGAACTTGCTCTGTAAACCAGGCTGTCTCTGAACTCACAGAGATCTGCCTGTCTCTGACTCCTAAGTGCTGAGTAAAGACATGTGTTTTTATTTGCCTTTTACTTGTAAGTAAAATCCTCTGATATTCTCAAATTTTATTTTTGTTCATTTAAAAATAGGAGTATATATTGGGAAGAACGTAAAGTATCTGAAAGACTTTAATCTCCTTCACTGGCCTTTGCAACACATGTCACGATTGTGTTACTATAGCTCATCATAATCACTGATTTATGGCAATATGAACATCCTAGACCAGGACCATGCACCATGAAACTTACATTATAACTCAGCATCAAAGCTATGTTGTAATATTTTTGTCCATTATTTTCTGATTTCTTATTTCATAGTAAAAATAAGTATTTTCCTAATTCATTATTTTTGACAAAACCTTTTCTTTTTATGATCTATAACTTGTCTGAATAGGTTGCATTGTTTTCCAACCACATGCATTTTTCTATTGATAAGTTCTCACATTGCTTACTGAAAAGGAAAGTAATTAGAGTATTCTACACCCAGGAGAATTTTCTGTGGGCTTCAGGTGAAGCTCAGCAGATATAAACAATCTCAGTGAACCATATTTGCCATAAAAGTAAACCTGTATTTTATCTTTCACAGGTAAGATACATTTTTGGACTAGGATCAGAACATTTTAGGACACCTAAAATTCAATATAAAGTATGTTATTTTGTACTAAATTGTTTCATTATTAAGTATGGAAGATGAATGTTAATTAGCACCTATTGAAAGGTGACTAAAATATATTTCCTGAAACCATGTTTATGCAGAAATCTGCTTAAGTCATTATGAGCACACTTGGGAAACCAACAAAGAAAATTAAATGTGTAATTTATGATTGCAATGGTAAATAGGATGCGTGCTTCATTTTCATGGTGAAGTAGGATGGGCATTTTGAAGCATAAACAATGAGGAACTTTCCAAGAGAAGAGAAAACATTCACCTTAATATGTTTTGGGATACGTTATATGATTTAATGAAAAAAAAAAAACTATAAGATTTTTCCAGTTAGATATTTGCTTTTAAAGTTACTCATATTACTACTGATTTCATGCTTTTGTTTTGTTTGATTTGGTTGGTTTTCTGTGGCTGATAGTTTTTCATGTAGAAGGGCAAATATGGTCTCAGATCAGGCACACATAATTGTCAAAAGTTATCTAATACAGTGAGATATGAGATTAAAACTAGTTTCAGGCCCTGTACTATGTGCAAAGTCACTGAAAAAGCCAATTCCTATCTAATGTGCTTAAAATCTATATAGTTTCTTCCTCTCTTTTACAAAATTAGTGAGTTAATATCAAGCATAGTCTCACAGGTTAATTCATGCTTAAAATCCTGACATTCTGGAGGGATCTGCTCAAACAAAATTGCAGCACAAACCAACATCATAGTAATAAAAATATTTGGAGACTTCTGGCTTACTTCAAATTATGTTTACACATGATTTTATATTTATTTAAAAAGTTTATTCCACATTATTATTGTCTTTGTGAATTATTGTCATTTTCTGTTCATTACCAAGTTATTTTACTATAGACAACTGTGTGTTACTAACATACATTATTTATTATCTCTTGGGATCATCTAGTGATATGAAATGGAAAAAAGAATTGATCTGAAAAAAGTGATCTTTAGAGTTCTGGAAGAAAATAGAAGGTTGGGTAATAGAAGGCTGAATTTGATTAATGTACACTATATCTGTATATTGAAATATCACAGGGAACACTATAAGTAGAGTTTTATATGAAGTGATGGTCTTAATATCATAGGACTTTCTAAATCCTTCACATAAGAGAAGATGAAAACAACTACAACATAGCAAATATAAGTATAATCCATTATATAGATTTTGTTTTATCATATAATAAAAACTGCATGTTTTTACATTAAAACCTGGAGGCATAAAGCCTGAGAAGATAAAATAAAAACATAATCAAGGTCTAGAGACGACTCAGTGGATAAAGCTGTTTCCCATCAAATATGCCAAACTGAGTTAAATCCCAGGGACCCACATGGTGTATAACCTGTCCACTTAATTTTCTCTGCATTCACTACAAACTCACACAAATAAAATACATATATTATATTTACTATATATATTGTAAAAATTATTATAGAACCAACTGAATTACATTATGAGAGGATAAGTTTTGAATCTACTACAATGCAAGTATTTCCCATGTAGATAAAGATAAAAAGATAGGTTGGCTGGAATAGCAGCTAAATTGCAGATTTTTTTTTAGTATGTACTAAATATGCACTGTGATTAAAGTAAAAATTTTTGATTGTCAGCCTAGCCTTTAACGGCTGAGCCATCTGCTCTTCCTGTATAATCAGACATATTTATCCTTCTCAGGTCTCTACTGTGGTTGAAGACCAGATAGTTATAGTCTCTCAGTTAAAATTTAAGTTGTTTAGGAACTAAAAGGATGATCTAGGCCTAAGAAGATGTTTTTAAGTTGATAATGCAAGGTAGGATGGAAATTGAGATAGGTATAGAACTTTAACCCATGGAGATAGATGGATAATACAGATATTGATGTCAGTTGCTGGGTATGTGTGGACTGGACATTGGGAATGGTGTTGTGTCTTGTAATTGTCATAATTGTGGCCTAATTATTCAAGAAAAAAAGAATTATGAGTTCTGGGAGAAGGGGGAGAGAGTGAGAGGGTGGGACCGGCAGTGGTCAAGGGAGGGGACTATGTTGGAGATGTAACTTGAAGTAATAAATAAACATTTTTTTAAAAAGGTAAAAATTTTTTAAAGTACATGTGTTAAAAGGGGTCTGGTATATGTACTTTAAATTGTCTTGTTATAATACAAATTCATGATCCAATATTTTCAAATAGCAATTATGTTAAAAATTGATTAGCTAGTAATCTTAATACCACAGCACAAGATTACGCATTAAAAATTTATATTGTGTATTTTTATCATTGAATATTTAATTATTCTACCTGGATACACACACACACACACACACACACACACACACACACACACACACACA
>CAJQZJ010000309.1:2969189-3016405 GCA_907164525.1 Lophiomys imhausi | reverse complement strand
ACACACACACACACACACACACACACACACACACACACACACACACATTTTTCTCATCCACTCATATGCAGTCTTATTTTAGTGAGAAAAACTTTTTTGGGGAGAAATCCAAGCAGCACACAGGCTGTATAATAATAAAGTGGTATGTTTCTCACAACGTTTCAGATTCAAAATCAAGTTTCATATATGGAATTTGAAATATAATGTCCTGTTTTTGAGGTAGGATTTATTTGGACTCAATTTTCTCCATGTAAATCATAATCACTTTAAAAAGTGTGTCCACTTCATTTACTCAAGAATCATTTGATTTTTTAAATGCTGTTTTCACAAAGACTGCTACATAGACATATAACTGATTTTCACTATTTGAATTATTTCATATTTAATTTATATTTGTCACAGAAATTCATGTTTTATGAAACTGAAATGTGTCCAAGTCTTTTCTTCTTGTTAAACATAGCCCCTAACCATGTCAATTTCTACTTTTTTTTCATAAATTTATTTATTTATTTTACATTCCAATTGCCATCACACTCCCTCTTCTCTTCCCAGTTCCACCCTCCCACCCACCTCCCCCATACTCTCCCCTTAACTCACTCTGGAACATCAAATCACATCAGGACTAAGTGCCTCCTCTTTCACTGAGGTAAGACAAGGCAAGATATGGCAGCTCTACTAGGAAAATGGATGCAGAGGGAGGAAACAGAGTCCAAGTCAGAGAAAGACCCCAGTTGGTGGTTCAGTTTCTATGAGTCCTCCTGTGCCTGAGTTAACTGGCTATGTGGGTCTTCTTGTGCTTTCCTTGATCCCTCCAGCTCCCTTTAACAGGAGGTAACCTTGTCTCCAACTCACATGGAATTTCTCATTTAATTGCATATGTATGTACCCATTAAACTTTTCTATTATAATTATTCAAATGCTTTAAAAGAATTATTACTACATATTGCTATAATTTTCACTTAGTTGGTTTTTGGACTCACACATGATTTATTCATTGGCTTATCTTTTGTTCTATGTATCTATATGTTATTAAGTATTAACACAATATTTCTCAGGATCTATAAATTTATACAGTTCAACACAGTGGTAGGAATGTTTTTTTTTTACTTGTATATTGTGAATTGCCTATTTTTGTATTTTGTTACGTTTTGAATATTGGTGATAATTTTATATAATTTCTAATTTGTCTCTTTCAGCTCACCACTAAAGAAGTGTGTAATGTGTAAGTACAGATCAAAGAAGGCTTCTTTTATTGTTAGTTCTCTGTCCTTATATACTCCGTATTTTTATATGGAGTTTTAGTTTATTATTTTGTCAAGTATCCACACATCTATTTTCTCCAGCCTCTGGGTCATTCTTTCACTTTACCTCTGTGGATTTTATCAAACATATTTTTAAGATAAATTTCTATATATTTTATTGATGTCTGTGATTTTGTGTTTAAGGAACTTTTATATGAAGAATAATAGTTTGAGACAGTACTTTGAGAAGTCAAATTAATTTATTGATTACCACTGGTAACAGATAATGTGTGAAGAATTTAACAGATCTGACATATGGTTATGTAACCATCATGCTCTATTTTCTTCTTTAATTATTTATCAATTTTGTTCATCCATTCATTCATATAAAATACATGTGTTTTGTTGCTTGTTTAGGGGAATGTGTCATGAAAGTGGCAAGGCATGTGTGTGGAGATCAGAGGAAAACTTGAAGTGTTTGGTTCTCTTCTTCCAAAATGAGAGTTTTCAGGGATTTAATCAAGTTATCAGCTTGGCAGTAAAGATTTTACCCTGTGAGCCATCTCACCAGCTACCACTTTTATTAACAGATTAAATAATATCTACAAGAGATTGAACTTTTAAAACTATTTTATAAAATATTATAATGCATGGTTCTTTTACTCTGTTGTATATCATGTTGTATAACTAAAGTGGTTTTGTTGAACAATGCTCTTAACATGTATTTCCTCTATGTTTATATGTGTGCTGTGAAATCAAGTTTCCTTTCTACAGGAAAGAAGATTATATCAAATCATTTTACCCAATTGCTGAAAGATGTAAAATCTGTATTTGCATCCTGTGCACTGTCACTAATGGAAAGTTTGATTTTCTGGAATGTTAGAGAAAAATTTCCCTCCTCCATTTGTTCGCTTTTTTTTTTTTTTTTTGACAGTCTCATGTGCTTCAAGTTATCCTCACACTTGTGAGGATGACTTTTAGTTTCAGACAGTCTACCTCGACCTTCCAAGCCTGTACTACTACTCTTGATTCTCAACTTGTATTTTGATGACATTTAAAGTGAAAATAAGTAATTGAATGCAGGATTGAACTGACTAATAGGACTGATGGTTTTAAGTACAACATGAGTTCATCAGGGTATGGGCACATACCTTCTGCTGGATTCTGTATTTTTGCTTTGGCATTTTTTACCACCGGTTGATAAATGAAAGAAGGTAATTCCTATTTTGACTCCAAGAATCTTAAGTATTTTATTAGTACTGTGAATGGTTGCTTATCTTCTGTATGACTTTAAGATTGTTGTCTGAGAGTTCAGTATGGAGAATGTCACTAAAGTGTCTCTATTCATCCTGAGGGGCCTCACGGACATTGCTGAACTTCAGATCATTCTCTTTTTCCTCTTTCTAACAATTTACCTCTTCACACTAACGGGAAACTTAGGACTTATTGCAGTAGTAACTGGGAATCCCCAGCTCCACAACCCAATGTACTATTTTCTGGGTGTTTTATCATTCACAGATGCTTGCTTTTCTACCATTATCACCCCCAAAATGTTAATAGATTTTATGTCAAAGAGGAAAGTCATTTCATTCCTTGGATGTACAGCACAGATGTTTCTTGCTGTCAGTTGTGGTACCACAGAGTGTTTTCTCTTGGCAGCCATGGCCTATGACCGCTATGTAGCTATCTACAACCCACTTTTGTATGCAGTGAGAATGTCACCCAGAGTTTACATGTCTCTCATCATTGCCTCCTATGCTGGTGGATTTCTCCATGCATCTATCCATACAGCCGCCACTGCTAGCCTATCTTTTTGTGACTCCAATGAAATTAGACATTTTTTCTGTGACATTCCTCCTCTCCTAGCTATTTCTTGCTCTGATACTAGACTGAATGAACTTCTACTCTTCATCTTTGTGAGCTCTATTGAGGTAGTCACTATCGTGATTATCATCATCTCTTATAGCTTTATCCTCTTTGCCATTCTGAAGATGCATTCTGCTGAAGGGAGGCAAAAAGTGTTCTCTACATGTGGTTCTCACCTCACTGGAGTGTCCATATATTATGGAACAATCCTCTTCATGTATATGAGACCAAGTTCCAGCTATGCTTTGGAGCACGACATGATAGTGTCCACATTTTATGCCATTGTAATTCCCATGCTCAACCCCATCATCTACAGTCTTAGGAACAAAGATGTAAAAGAGGCAATGAGGAGACTTTTAGGAAAAGTACTTATGTCCAGGGAATGATGTTTCTTATTTAAACCCTTAATAAAACAAAGATTTATTTTCAGGGTTTTCTTATCAAAATTCTGTTAGAAATTTCTTACTGAAGTTCAATTGCTTTTTTATATTCTCAGTTAACATTTTAAATAAAACATCAAAACTCAAGTCTAAATGGATCAAAATAAAAACATAAAATAATATAAAAATATGACATTTTGAACCTGATAGAAGAGAAAGTGTAGAAAATCCATAAACCCATTGACACAGGAGGCAACATTCTGAAGAGAATATCAATAGCGCAGGCACTCAGGTTGACAATTCATAAGTGGGATCTCAGGAAACTGAAAAGATTCTGTAGGGAAAAGAGCACAATGAACTGCACAAAGCAGCAGCCTACAGAATGAGAAAAGTTTTTACTAACTCCACATTTGATAGAGGATTATTATCCAATATATATATAAAACTCAAGAAAGTACATATCAAAAAAAACAAATAAAACAATTTAAAAATGGGGAAGGAACATATCTAAATAGAATTCTCAATAGAGAAAACTCAATGGCTGAGAAACACTTGAAGAAATGTACACTATTCTTAGCCATCAAGGAAATGCAAATCAAAACTACTTTAAGATTTTACTTTACATCTTTTAGAATGAAGATGTTCAGTAACACAAGTGGCAGTTGATGCTAACAAGAATATGGAACAAGGGGAATATTATTTCATTGCTGCTGGGAGTGCAAGCAAATTTGTACAGTCATTATAGATATCAATATGTCCATTCCTTAGAAATTTGGTAATCGTTCTACCTCAAGACTCATTTATACCACTCTGGAGCTTATACCCCCAAAACTCTTGGATATTATTCATAATAGCCAGAAAAATGGAAACAATTGTGTACTTCAATAAAAGAATGGATGAAAGGAATGTGTTGCATTTACACAATGGACTATTACTATTTTGTTAAAAATATATAACGTGGATTTTTCAGTCAAGTGGATATAATTAGAAAAAAAATATCCTGAGCGAAGTAACCAAGACAGAGAAAGGCAGTATGGTATCTATTCACTTATAAGTAGATATTAGCTATTAAACAAATGATATTCAAGCCACACCCTACAGATCCAGAGAGGTTAGGTAAAGAGGAGTCTCTGGGCTGAGGAGAAGATTCATGAATACCCCTAGAACAGGAAAATAGAATAGATTTTGCAAGTGGACTAGGGGCAGGTGAGGATGTGAGAGGAGGAATGTGTCAGGTGGGGCACTAAAGGTGAGAGTATGGAGAGAGACAACTGGAATTAGGCAGTACTTGGGAGCTGTGGGGAAACCTATTGCATGGAAACTTCCTGGAACCTATGAGGATGACCCTAGTAAGGTCTCCTAGTAATGAAGGATAAAAAGTCTTAACTGGCCATCTTTTGTAGCCAGTCAAGGCTTCCAGTGGTGAGACTGGGCTTCATTTCATTGAGGTTTTGGTCAAGGGGGTCCCATGGAAATTCCTAAACAGCCCATGTCTGAAGTTAAGACATAGGGATGCTCCATGAAAACTAACAGGTTGGTCCCATTTGTTGAGTACAACAATCACACAGTTCATTCATTGTAGAGAGGTCAAGCTGGATGGAGCCTGCATGAAGCCTTCAACCCTGCATTCTAGTCTGCTTGGTACCTTGCAGGCTATTAAAAGAGAAGCCTGGTAACAAACCCAGCCATATAACTCTCAATCTACAATCTGTCCTCCCTCCAAGATAAACTGAGGCAATGGTGACACAGAAGTTGTGTTCGTGGCCAACCAATGTAGGGTTTAACTTGACCTGTCCCATGATAAATCCCATGCTATACCTGAACTGGATGGGATGAACAGGAGACTAGACAGTCAAGATACTTAAGGTAGAACCAAACGTGACTTGAAAACAAAACAACAAAAACAAGGAATAATCAATGAAATGATTCCTAAGGATATTCTTCTATACTCATAGATTGAAGTCTTAGATATCTTGTCAGTCAATATTAGAGAAGCTCCTCCCACAGTAGGTAGGATTAGTTATAGATACCTACAGCTAGACATTATAAATTGGAGGTCAACATTGGGTCCATCCCCTTGGAGATTAGTGAACCCCATGGAAGAGGAGCAGGAATGATTGTAGAAGTAAGAGAGGATAGGGAATTCCAGATGAATACATCCCACTGAATCTACTAACCAGGGCTCACACATGCTCACAGAGTCTGAGACAGCAAGCCACAGGCCTTCATGGGTCTCCACTGGTCCTCTACATATATATTATCACTGTTATCTTGGTGTATTTGTGGAACTCCTAACAGCAGGAACAGGTTTGTCTCTAGCTCTTTGCCTGCTCTTAGGACACTTTTCCTCCTATTGGGTTGCTTTATCTAGCTACTAGATGAGGGCTTTTGCCTTGCCCTATTGTATATTGTTTTGTGGTGTTCGTTTTTTGTCTCTTGGGGCCTACATTTTTTCTGAATATAACCAAAGGAAGCATGAATCTGGGGGAGAGAAGTGGTGCATGTGAGCAGGCAGGAGTGGTAGAAGGGAAATTATGGTTGGGAAGTCTTGTATGAGAGAAGAACCTATTTCCCTTAAAAATAAATAAAGACCATAATTGTCATTCTACCTCTTCCATTTTTACAATGAACTTTATAAGGAAAATATTCATCCACTATTTTTTATCTTATTCAGTTCATTCATTCGTACATATTCATGCATATATCAATAGTAATTGTATTTATTTTATTTGTTAAAATAGTCAAATGCAAAAACAAAAACAAATGGCTTAAACAATAAAAATATTACCCAAGTCTTCTGGAGGCTAGACATGCCAAACTATGTAGTTGTGAGTTGATTTCTCCTGAGGATCCTTTCTGTGATTTGCAATGCCAAATGGAAATTCTCCATATATTCTTCTCTCCATAAATGCCTATATCTTAATCTCATCTTATACAGATATCAAATAATTGAATAAAGCCTCACTTAGACATCCTCATTTTGTCTAATTGTTTCTTTAAATTACATGATTCTAAATAAAATCACATTCTGAGACAAACCAGAATGACTATCTAAATATGAATATAGGTAGATATGCTTGTCCACACTTATGTTTACACATATATGGACACATTTATTGAAACTTTAAAAATGTGTAATCCTACACATCCATAAATTTAACATTATATAAAACAAATATTTATAATATATGTTACTTCATCATACTTATATCCTATCATACTACTCAAATATCATCATCCTAATGGGAAAATAGTTAAGAAGTGAATCTTAGCTTGTTTTTTTCTTAATTAATGTTTAATTTCAGTTGAAAGCTATCTCCTGTTTTATTCAATGAATCTGAAGCAAGATAAGTATAGATCGAGATTCTGAAACCTCAGGTTAAGTGCTCAGATCCCTGAGTTTTATTATCATGGTGCTAATTTTTGAAAACTTATATCTTCATTATCCATTGCACTGACATGAGAAACAATGGCACATACCTGTATGCTAATCATTTAGAAGGATGAGTCAAGAGAATAATTAGTCTGAGGCCAGTCTGTTCTACATAGTAACACACTTTTTATCACAATCAATAAGATAAAATTCATCAGAACACAAAGTAGTAATATTTACAAATGTTTGTACTTAATCACATATACACACAGTTCAAATCATATGATGCAGCTGGCTAGAAGTTATATCTCTTTGTCAGGCTAAGCCTCCTTTCATTTTTAGGAAAGATTATTCAAAGTCTGGATCCCACCCCATTTTATTTTGAGTTCTGAAAACCTGTGGTGTATTGTACTTGGCACCATCCCCTGTGGTACAAGTCACAGAAGGAGTCATTTCTACCTATTCAAGAATATTAATTTCATTATGAATTTAGAAAAAATTCACAAGAGTCTTTCACTTTCATTATCCCTGTGATACTTTCTTTTCCAGCAAAAACCTAAGTAGAATATTTAGCCATTTAAAAATCATATATACTGATACTTATGTTTTTAAAAACCTGTTAATTAGAACTGGGGATTGCCTCCATTGACCCATGTCAGATTTGGTACAGCCTACTCTAGGGGTTAGATAAATTAGATTTAGAAAATATATAGGAGTTTCTGATACTGTCTCTTAATTCGGGGCATGAAGAGCATTATCAGCATGAAGTCAGCAAAAACAGGAAAGACTTAATAGACTGAAAAACAAGGTTGAAATCAGGAAAAACAGGAAAGACTCAATAGACTTGAAGAAACAAAGTATCTGGCCTGACATTGTTTTCAGCTGCTAAGTGGGCGGAGCCCAAATTAAGCTGAAACAGAGTTCCTCCTATTTAAGGACAGTGCATGGAGCCCAGAAAGAAGAAGAGGCCCCTGATGCTAGAGAGCTCCAAGAGTCCTTCTGTAAAAAGGGCTGGCCATTGATGGCCAGCTCTCTCCCTGAAGCAGAAAGAAGCCGGTGAGCAAAGAAAGCCTGAGCAAGACACCAAAAGGCCAAGGACTGGACCCTGTGGCTCAGCTTTTGCCTGGAGGGGTTTGATCTGTCCGATCAGTGGCCTAGGGGAAACTGTGCCTGGCTTTAAGGACTGAGGCAGAGCAGCTGAGTTCCTGATTCAAAAGAAGTAAGTTGGCCTGTAAACGGCTGGGGTCTCCCACAGAGAAGAAAGCATGAAGCCTTATTTAAGGTGAGACTGCAATAACCAACTTACCCTGATGAACCTGCATCTGAGAGATCCAGAAAAAGGACTGCTAAGTGCGTTAAAGAATCTACAACAAAGACTGTGTTCCTGACGACTGAGGACCTGCCCCAGAGACTGTTTCATTCTAAAAGGTTATGAAAGTAGTTGTTATAATTATCAATAGGTTTAGTGGATAGGTTAAAGGGGTTGTAGGATTTTATAGGATTAATAGTTAAGAAATTGTTGGTTTTTGTTATAAGTGAATTTAGTAATAAATAAATAAGTGTTGAATAGTAATTTAAAAGATCGGTTACAGGTGGCGCTCAACGTGGTAAGGCATAATGGGTAATTTTATTTTCAAAACTATAGAGAAATCTGCAGATTTTGAAACATGATGCCAGTTGTTGACAATATGGCAATGTTTACGGCTGACCTCTACACTGTTTTTCAAACAGACCGAATGTTTTATGCTGTTTACTTTTTTTTATTTTATTGGTTTGTCATAAGGAAGACATCTGTTACACAATTAAAAATTATGGAAATGCAGATTGAGGAGCTTAAGAAAATTCTGGCAGGGCAGGTGACTGGAACTGAGAAAATGGCAAGTTCTTTCCTAGCTAGGTCTCCACAGTCGCTGCATGTACCAGTAGAAAAGCCGCCGCGTGTGCCAGTAGGAAACCAGGTAGGTAATGGTGCTAATGTGGAACCAAGTGCGCCCCCAGAGGAGCTGCTTGGTACTACACAATCACTATCAGCTTTTCCAGTTATGTTTCAAATTAGGCCTGATAATAACGGTCAACTCAATCAGGAATTAAAATGGCGTCCAATAGACATTTTGGATTTAAAAAGATTTAAGGAGTCTATTGTCTCTTATGGAATGCACTCATCATTCGTTAAACAGATGCTAAATAATTGGGCTATACAAAATAGAGTCATTCCCTAAGATTGGAAGGGACTGATATCAGCTGTGCTAGAAGGTAGCCAGCAATTACAATGGTTGTCATGGTGGAGACATGAAGCCACAAAATTAGAGCAGCAAAATATGGCAAGGGGAATAAATGTCACAACCCACCAAATGCTTGGTGAGGGACCTTATGCTGACATACGGTTACAGACTCAATTTGAAGATGTTGTCATCGAACAATGTCGTGTTGCAGCTCTGAGGGCCTGGGATATGGTGGCTGAGGCTGGGAAAAGGTTTACTTCATTTACCAAGATAATACAAGGTCCTCAGGAAATCTTCTCAGAATTTCTAGGGAGATTGACTTCAGCTGTGGAGAGAGATGTAGATAACCCTGATGCCAGACAGGACTTGATAAATGCCTTGGCATGTGAAAATGCAAATGCTGAATGTCAAAGGGCAATTAGGCCATTGAAAGCTCGAGGAGCCCCAGTAGATGAATGGATAACAGAAACAGCTGATATTGGTTTTCAAGATCATCAGACTAATGTCATAACACAAGTAGTTGCTAGGGGTCTTAATGAGTGCTTTAAAAATGGTGAACTTGGTCATTTCCAAAGATATCGTAAGGTTGAATCCTCCAGAACTCGAAATGATAGGTGCCTGGACTCTGCAGAACATGGTCATAGAAGGGAATGAATGGCTTTTAATGGCGAACATGGTCATAGAAGGGAACGAACGGCTTCTAATGGCAATAGAAGGTTAAGGTCTCCAGGATTTTGTACTCGTTGTGGAAAAGGTAAACACTGGTCCCGGGATTGTAGAGCTAAAACGGATGTCAGAGGTAACCCCTTGCCGGGAAACGAGGTGAGGGGCCTAACGGTTCAGGCCCCCCAAACAATGTGAACCGTCATCCATCATCCAACCAGAGGGAAACAGACAGGCAGGAAGAACAAAATTAACTATTGCTGATCTTTTACAGGCTACTGAAGGTACTACAGTTTTAGATTTGACCACAAATCAATCTAAAACATTATCCAAAACAGATGAATGTTATATGTTACCCACTGGTATCTATGGTCTTTTACCATCAGGGACAATAGGATTAATATTTGGAAAAAATGGATTAACTTGTCAAGGATTCTTTATTCATCCAGGTATTATAGATGGAGACTTCAAGGAAGAAATTAAAATTATGACATCCATATGGAAAGAGATGACAATTAATGCAGGGGACAAAATTGCCCAACTGCTGCTGTTTCCTTACACCAAGGGCAAAGTTGTTCCAATAGACAGAACAGGAGCAGTCGAAAATAGTGGAAAACGTGTGTATTGGCAAACAATGGTGAGTGATACGAGACCAAAATTAAAAATACAAATGAATGGTATTGAAATAGAAGGATTGCTTGACACAGGAGCAGATGTCACTGTCCTTTCACATGAGTCTTGGAATTCAAACTGGCCACTTCAAAGGGTTCCTACACATTTTATAGGAATTGGTAAATTATCACATGTAAAACAAAGTGTACGATGGCTTAACTGTGTGGGACCAGAAGGGCAAACAGGGAAGTTGAGACCTTATGTGGCTGATGTACCCATAAATTTATGGGGAAGGGATCTCTTACAACAATGGGGTACTCAAATTAATATTCCTACAATGCCAGAAATAACAAACGATGAAATGATGGAGGAAGGTATTGATATGCATACTCAACAATTGCAAGCAATGTCTAGTGTCCAAACACAGGACACCTCAGACATTGAGATTATAGATACTTTTGAGGAAGGTATTGATGTGAGTACTCAACAACTGCAAGCTATATCTAGTGTCCAAACACAGGACACCCCAGGTATCAAGTTTCCAAATTTATACTAGGGGCCACTGCTGAAATTCCAACAGCCCTACCCTTGAAATGGCTATCAAATAAACCAGTGTGGAAAGAGCAGTGGCCCATAACAAAGGAAAAATTGGAGGCTCTTGAGCAATTGGTAAAAGAACAGCTGGAGGCTCATCATATAGAAGAGTCTACCAGCCCATGGAATTCTCCTGTGTTTGTGGTAAAAAAGAAATCGGGTAAATGGAGAATGGTAACAGATTTAAGAGCTGTGAATAGAGTAATTCAACCTATGGGTTCTTTGCAGCCTGGTATGCCTTTACCTTCTCTGTTACCAAAGTCATGGCCTTTAATAGTAATTGATTTAAAAGACTGCTTTTTCTCAATTCCATTACATAAGAATGATAGGGAAAGGTTTGCCTTCTCTGTACCTACTCTTAATAACAGTAGGCCAATCAAGAGGTATTGTTGGAATGTACTTCCACAGGGAATGTTGAATAGTCCAACTCTGTGTCAATATTTTGTACAAAAACCATTAGAAATAATGTGTAAGCAGTTTCCTCGATCTATTATCTATCATTATATGGATGATATTGTGTTGGCTGATTCTGATGTAGTTGTTTTAGAGAACTTATTTAAGGAAATGCAAAGAATTCTACCACTATGGGGGTTAAAAATTGCTCCTGAAAAAATACAAAGAGGAGATTCAATCAACTATTTGGGTTATAAAATAAGTCAACAGAGAACAAGATCGCAAAAGGTACAAATCCGTAGAGACCAATTGAAAACTCTTAATGATTTTCAAAAATTAATGGGAGATATAAATTGGCTAAGGCCCACCCTTGGTTTAAGTACTCATGAGTTAAGTAATTTGTTTCAAACATTACAAGGGGATTCAAATATAAACAGTCCAAGATGTTTAACTGCTAAGGCAGAAAAGGAATTAATGTTGGTAGAACAAAGATTGCAAGATGCATACATAGATCGAATTGATCCCCAACTTGATTGTATTTTGGTCATTTTACCATCAACTCATTCTCCTACAGGGCTTATTATGCAACGGGAAGATAGTATTATGGAATGGATTTTATTACCACATAAACAAAGTAAAAAATTAAAGACATACATAGAAAAGATATCTGAATTAATTGTAAAAGGTAGAATAAGACTACGTCAATTATCAGGAATGGACCCGGCTGAAATAGTAGTGCCTCTTACTAATGCTGAGATTATGTCATTGTGGGTAATCAATGAAGATTGGCAAAGAGCTTGCAGGAATTATTTGGGAGAAATTAATAACAAATTTCCAAAAAGCAAACGAATACAATTTATAAAAAGAACTAATTGGATTCTTCCTCGTATTGTAAAGGGAACACCAATTCCTGATTCACCAACCTTCTATACTGATGCTAACAAGATGGGAATGGCAGGTTATAAGACAGACAAAATCAGCAAGGTAATCAAAAGTCCATATACCTCAATTCAAAAAGCAGAATTGTATGCAATCCTTATGGTGTTATTAGATTTTCCAGAGTCTCTTAACATAATTACAGATTCTCTATATGCAGAAAGAGTTGTGTTGCACATAGAAACTGCTGAATTTATACCCGATAACACAGAATTAACTTCTTTATTTATACAATTGCAACAGGTCATCAGAGGTAGAAATAATCCATTATATATAACCCATATTCGATCCCATACAGGTTTGCCAGGTCCACTGGCACAAGGAAATGAGGAAATTGACCAGTTACTCATAGGAAATGTGTTGGAAGCCTCAAACTTTCATCAGAAACATCATGTTAACAGTTCAGGTTTAAAGAAAAAATTCTCTATTACCTGGCAACAAGCCAGGGAAATAATTAAAAAATGTCCTACGTGTTCTCTGTATAACCAAAATCCATTACCTGCTGGTAGTAACCCTAGAGGTACTAAAAAGAATGAAATTTGGCAAATGGATGTTTTTCACTTTGCAGAATTTGGAAAACAAAGGTACGTACATCATACCATTGATACATTCTCCGGGTTTCAATGGGCAACTGCTTTAAGTTCTGAAAAAGCTGATTGTGTTATTGCACATTTGTTAGAAATAATGGCATTTATGGGTGTACCTGCACAAATTAAGACTGATAATGCTCCTGCATATGTATCTAATAAGATGAAGCAATTCTTTGCATATTATAATATAAAACATGTTACTGGTATACCACACAATCCTACAGGACAAGCAATTGTAGAAAGAGCTAATCGTACCTTAAAAGAGATGCTTTTTAAACAAAAGGGGGAATTAAAGAATCCCAGGGATAGAATACACAATGCATTGCTAACTTTGAATTTCCTAAATGTTGGTGAAAAGGGTACCACTGCAGCTGAGAGACATTGGGTTATACAAAAAACTGAGGAATTAAATCAACCAATATATTATAAGGATATGTTAACTTTAGAGTGGAAACCTGCAATGGTTTTAAGATGGGGACGTGGTTATGCCTATGTGTCTACAGGGAATGAAAAAATGTGGTTACCAACAAAACTTATAAAGATTAGATCTGACCAGGGAGAACCTCCCATTAGCTGAAATATGAATGTCTTCGCATGGTAAGAATATTTTATTAAGTTTATGGTGTTAATTATATTCCAATCTTTTATCCAGGATGGACAGAGTTTATGCCTTAAAATGGACTTACAAAGTTGTTCTATGCCTTCCATTTGCTCAAATTTAGAGCAAAAATTTATTTTCAGAGCCAAGGACTGAATGACAATAACAACAAGACAAATGGGCCAGAAGATTCAACCTAACATATTGCTTCAATCACTGTTTTCTTAAAAACTTTGCATGAAAATCATTTTTAAAAGCGCTAGTCCAAAAAATGATCGATCTTACAGAGACTGGACAATAAAAGCTATAGGTAACTTTCCCGAGAATTGGCCAATATCTCAATTTTTGAAGGGTACCCGAAAATATTTACACTCCATTCTCAAAAGATGGGTTGGAAGCTTTTTGTTATGTTATGTGTTGTGATTGTTTGTTGTCGTCTGGAATGAATGGATATATGTTATGTGTTGTGAATTGGATTTGAGGATTTTCTTTTTTCCCTCATTCTATTTTTTTGTCTCTTTTATTATTAAAAGCTTAAGATTATTTTGTTATATTGGTAGAAATTTAAGATTCTGTTTATTGATGCAAGTTTAAAAAATGTTTTGTATGTAATAGAAAGTAAGTTTATTGATAAGAATTTAAAATGTTTTGTTTGCTTTAATGTCTTTTGTCAAAAGATGTAAATACAACTATGTAATGTGAGAAGTTTAAGGTTATTTTAACACTTGCTTTAATGTATATTGATAAAAATTTAAAGTTAGTTTGTGTATTGTACATAGACAATTTATTTACATTGTATATGTAGATATTATGTAGATTATTTTTTATTTTACTAGAAGGGGGATATGTAGGGGTTAGATAAATTAGATTTAGAAAATATATAGGAGTTTCTGATACTGTCTCTTAATTCGGGGCATGAAGAGCATTATCAGCATGAAGTCAGCAAAAACAGGAAAGACTTAATAGACTGAAAAACAAAGGTTGAAATCAGGAAAAACAGGAAAGACTCAATAGACTTTAAGAAACAAAGTATCTGGCCTGACATTTTTTTCAGCTGCTAAGTGGGCAGAGCCCAAATTAAGCTGAAACAGAGTTCCTCCTGTTTAAGGACAGTGCATGGAGCCCAGAAAGAAGAAGAGGCCCCTGATGCTAGAGAGCTCCAAGAGTCCCGCTGAAAAAAGGGCTGGCCATTGATGGCCAGCTCTCTCCCTGAAGCAGAAAGAAGCCGGTGAGCAAAGAAAGCCTGAGCAAGACACCAAAAGGCCAAGGACTGGACCCTGTGGCTCAGCTTTTGCCTGAGGGGTTTGATCTGTCCGATCAGTGGCCTAGGGGGAACTGTGCCTGGCTTTAATCAAAAGAAGTAAGTTGGCCTGCAGACGGCTGGGGTCTCCCACAGAGAAGAAAGCATGAAGCCTTATTTAAGGTGAGACTGCAATAACCAACTTACCCTGATGAACCTGCATCTGAGAGATCCAGAAAAAGGACTGCTGAGTGCGTTAAAGAATCTACAACAAAGACTGTGTTCCTGACGACTGAGGACCTGCCCCAGAGACTGTATCATTCTAAAAGGTTATGAAAGTAGTTGTTATAATTATCAATAGGTTTAGTGGATAGGTTAAAGGGGTTGTAGGATTTTATAGGATTAATAGTTAAGAAATTGTTGGTGTTTGTTATAAGTGAATTTAGTAATAAATAAATAAGTGATAGATAATAATTTAAAAGTTTGGTTACAGCCTACTGCTGTTATTGAACACACTTTACTGAGGGAGGAGTCAAACTTTTAAATTTAAAATATCTCTTATAGAAAATTTAGCAAATTCATCTGTGATACTGTCACTGAAAAAGGTAAAAAAATGTATATGTATGTATGGATAATATTTTTTTTCTATTCCACAGTAGTAAGAAATTATTTGCTTTGACCAGTGTAGTACTTCAAAATATACTTCATAAATCCACACATTCTTGATGCTATTACCTGTTCATAAAAAATATGTGTTTGAAATTTAATCATAAAAAACACATTGAACATATTCATTGCTTTCATTAGGCTCCTTGTGAGAAAAAAAAAAAAAAACCTTTGCTGAATTACTCCTTGAACTTTGATTTTTGAAAACATGCCAAATAATCTTGCTGGAAAATTAGTCCCTGAGGAAGACCACATGTTGGTGATACTCCTTGTCCTTAGACCCTGGCAGAGATAAAGTCCTGTACTTTTGAGCTTATGCTCATAGTAAATCCTTGAAATGGTTTTGAATAATATCTGCCTATGAAATTTTCCATTTTGTTGAGATCCAAGAGTAATTTCCAGAGTGACTTAACTTAACTCTGAATTTAAAAGAATATGAATGGACAAATATACAAAAGCATTGATCACATGGGAAATAGATGCTGCAGTACAGAAATGTTTATATTTTTAATCATATTTCATATGTTATTAATGAGAAATATTGGGAATTAGCATAATTTTGGAGGTATGATATTGAAAAATTCATTAATTTACTTTTATTGATGCTATTTTCCATTTACAAACTTTGGCTCACAGTAAGTGTTGTTAAAATTGACAAGGTTTAGATCTGTTGGGATGAAATAAGGGCTTTATTTAAGAAATAAGTAAGCACTTAGTAATTGTGTGTCACCTTTTATCATATCCTACAAAAATGTGAGTTTTTACCTCTATTTACCCTCAATATGTTTTTATTCTTATACTGTAAAAGTGAGCTAACTAAAACTACAAACATATCAACAAGTACATTTAAATAAAACTCTTTTTAAAGTTATTCAAGCTGAGTATCACCATTGATTTCTTTTCAGTTTTAGGGTAGTTCACTATGAACATTTGGAATTATACATATGAGCCTGGCTTCATCCTCATGGGACTGACAGATTCCAAAGAGACACAGCGAGCTCTTGCTGTGCTGTTTCTCCTGATATACCTCATCACTGTCCTGGGAAACATAAACATGATGTTGATTATTCATCTAGATGCTCAGCTTCACACCCCGATGTATTTCTTCCTCACCCACCTGTCATTTCTTGACCTCAGCTACTCAACTGTGGTCACACCTAAAACTATAGAGAATCTGCTGACCTCCACTAAAATTATTTCCTTTACTGGCTGCCTCATTCAGATGTATGTATTTGTCCTCTTGGCTGCTGCTGAATGTTTCCTTCTTGCTTCAATGGCCTATGATAGATATGTAGCTATTTGCAACCCTCTACACTACCCAGTTATCATGTCCACAAGACTCTGCAGTGCCCTTCTCATGATTTCCTATATGATTGGAACTGTGGACTCCACTGTTAATATGCTTTGCATGAGCACCTTACATTTCTGCAGACCCAAGATAATCCATCACTTTTTTTTGTGACACATCCCCAATTATAGCACTGTCTTGCAATGACACATATAAAATTGAAATCATTATATGTTTCTTCGCTGGTTCCACCCTAATGGTGTCTCTTATTACAATATCTGCATCATATATGTCTATTTTCTCTACTATTTTGAAGATAAATTCCACTTCAGGAAAGCACAAAGCTTTCTCTACTTGTGCCTCTCATCTCCTGGGAGTCACTGTCTTTTATGGTACTATGATCTTTACTTATTTGAAACCAAGTAAGTCCTACTCTCTGGGAAAGGATCAAGTGGCTTCTGTTTTCTATACTATTGTGATACCCATGTTGAACCCACTCATTTATAGTCTCAGAAACAGAGAAGTGAAAAATGCTATCAGTAGAGTTATCAAGAAGCAGGGGGGCTCAAGGCATTTAAATTCACAGTGGCGTTAAGTGATTAAGCTATTGTTTTCCTTTTTTAGACAGAAATATTCCTGGCTTTGTCTCTCCAAATGAGCCCGATAGCTTGATTTTATATGTGTGGAGCTTCCCTTACATGAGCACTATCTTACACATTCATAGAAATGTGGATTCTAAAATTTATAAAAATTGGAAATCAGGAAGCACAATAGTCCTGATTTAAATCCATATATGTTTTAAAAAGACATCTAATGTAGAAAATAATAAAATAAATTTGTAAAACAGAAACTCAACATATTAAATTTTAGCTGTTTACACCATGGAAAAGATAATTTTGACACAATATCAATAACTTCAGAAACACTCTTTTATAGTATGTGAAATAATGAGCCAGATATATAGCGATTAATGATTCTCTGAATGTTTAATCCTCATTTCCCAAGCTTTAGAATATAAATAGTAAGTCTAGGTGCATGTGATGGAACAATAAATGTAATATATGTTCAAATATAAACATAGTAAACACAATACTATTAATTATCAGTATGATTTAACTTCCAATAATTTATAATCATGATTTTCTTTTCTTTTATAATATTTATTGTGTTTTGTAAATAATTTTCCATTTAGTTACTTCAGGAAAAAACTAGGAATACAATCAGTAATTCTCAAATACTGATTTTATAATGTACATTTTATTATCAAATTGTCATGTGTCATTTTTGTTCACTGAAGTTGGCTTTGTAAGTGGTGTTACCCTGTCTCATTTTAGAGCCTAGGATGTTTGTCTCAAAGTATCTGCCAAGGCCCCAAAAGATAGTCCTATTCTCCAAACACTGAGATAGGGTTGGCAGAGAATTGTACTCACACTGTGTCTTTGGGAACCACTAGAAATTTAATCATTTCCAAAAGGCATTACTCCTGTCTATTATATGAAATAAGGAGAGGAGGGAGGGAGCTGTGAATGGGATGTTAAAATGAATAAATAAATTAATTGAAAAAATTTTAAAAGTGACAAGTCATTGGAGAAAGAATCTGAAAGCTCTACCATGTAGAGAAAGCTCAATCAGGAACACAGGATGACTGCCTTAGTTTTCTTAGTCTGTTTCTGATTGATGATATGAGTGTCTAAGTTGATGATATTATCTTCATCTGTTGATAATCTGTAGTTTTACTTGGAAGTCTCACGCAGGGAACATTTTACTATCGTTATTAGGACATCCATCTGGCTTCCATACATATATTAGCCTAGTTGCTTTAAGCTAGCTATTTTAAGGGCTAAATCTATCATTTATCAATTTAATCTATCTTCAGTTTATCTATCTTTACTAGAATTTCCATCTCGCTTCCATATAGATATTAGCCTAATTGCTTTAGAGTAGCTACTTTGAGGGAAATTTCTATCATTTATCTATCATCTATCTATCTATCTATCTATCTATCTATCTATCTATCTATCTATTGTCTACCTAAATATCCATTAGCTATCATATCTAACATCTCTCTATCTTCACCATCATAATCATCATCATCATTGATATGTATACCTATCTTGATATTTGTTATTTACTGAGATTTGCTGAGTAATAAATAAATTCACTCATTCCAAACAAAAATTATGTCTATCATAAAACATTCTCTGGAATGTACAGCAAAATTTAGAATAAACTATTAAAGATAATTAAGTCAACAAAACTCTATATGCTAGTTTTTGTGACAATTTGGAAAATACTTAAAATTTTTAAGGAAGAAGAAATTGTTACAATTATAGAAAACCATGTACAAGCTGTTCTAAATCAATGATTGTGAAAACATGTCTGTGTAAGATATTTACAAACAAAATTCATGTCATTCCGTTTAACATTCCTTTGACAAATTCTTTAATCATTTAAAATCATTATATTTCCATTGCATCTTTGGTATGAAAGTTTTCTAAATGTATGAGAAAAATTCAGGCCTCTAATTTTGTATTGTTCTCACACTGACACATTGCAAATGTAACCTTTATGCAGGAATATGTTGCATATTTGCAAGCCATTATTTCTGAGACATAACAATTACCCTCTGGCATAATACCTCTCTTTTTTGTTACTTTAGCATTTGTAGCTGATTTAAAATTAAATTTTTATTTTAAAATCAGCATGTATTTTATTTTACATTTTACAAAAGAAACACATCAAAGCAAAAATTGACAAATAGGTATTTAGTTGTGTATCTTAAATTTGATTATAATAAAATTTTGTCTTTTGAAGTTTATGTACATGTTCTTTACCTGCAGTTTTAATTGTCTTTTTTTCTATTTAAATATGTAGTCTATTTTCCAACAAACTTCCCAATTGTGTAACTTCTGTATCCAACACACACACACACACACACACACACACACACACACACACACACACACATATATATATATATATATATATATATATATATATATATATATATATGAGATGTTTTATTCAACCCCCATTTGTAGAAGAATTTTAACCCAACAACATGGCTTCTCTAGCGCGGAATCATATCCAGACCAAAGACTTAGGTCTATGTGACTAGCCAGAAAATAGACTTGGCACAACTTTAATTCCTCTGGTTGAAAATTAGTACACACCTTTAATTCCCCAAAAAGATGTCTAATTGAGGAGTAGACAAACAAATGAATCAGAGAAAGATTTGACAGAATGAGTCAGAGATATTCCCAACTCTCAGGAGAACAGACAGGAAAGAGAAGCTAAGAGCAGTGCAGAGAAGAAGTAGAGAAATAGTATAGGAAGACAGACAGACAGACAATACTGAGAGTTCTAGGAAGATATTATATTACAGGAATACAGAAGTGTTCATGGAGACAGGGGAGTTGGGGGTCAGCGCACTGAGTGTAGTACACTGGAGTTGAGTACATTTGTGAGTTCACGCAATTCTTGTGCAGGTCAGCAGCAACAGTTGAAGCCAAAGAATAAGGAGCCAGAGAATAGGAAAAAATTATCAGAATTAGTTTGAGAGCAAGGAGAGAAATTTAACAGGAAGCCAAGGGAGGCCAATTTGAATCAGTCAGCTTGGAGAGGAGTTTTAGCCAGAAGTTGAGTTGAATCAGTCAGCCAGAATTCAGGATGAATTGGAAGGGATGACCTTGTTTATGAGTGAACCTCCAAGAAAACAATTGCATTGGGCAAAAAAAGATACTTTTATATACATTACCCATTTTTATTTCTCTCATTCTCTCTCTTTTTCCAAATTAGTGTGACATAGATGTTTTTCTTTCTCCTATTTTGACTTGTTAGGGTTGCTTATGTGAACATAGTGAAAGATAATTTTCTGGAACATGTGCAAGTCAGAAATGATTATATCAGTGAAAAGAAAATGACAACATGTTCCTTTCAATCATTAACTGATTGGGACAAGTGGGACTTCAGATATACCAGCCACATACATGGCAGATAGTTGAAAGGTCTAAGGAAGCCCCTACAGACATCTCTTTCTGATTTGTCTTTATGGTCACAATGGGCAGGTCCTGAATGTTTTTCAGTGATTCACAGTATTTGTCCTTATAATCTTACTTTTGCATTCCGTCTGACCCCCCCTCTTCAAGTTTCCATAGCTTTGGAGGGAATGACAAGTTTTTCATTTACAGATGGGTCCTCAGCTGTCACTTATTCTCAGTACTTTTACCACAGTCTGCAAAAATGAACTTCTTATTCATGCCTTAAAACAGTGCTAGTCAAAGGTGAAAGATTTATATGATCTGAAGAGCAACATCTCATGCTCTAAGACCACCAATCAATAAATGAGACCTCATGAAACCAAAACCTTCTGTAAGGCAAAGGACACTGTCATTAGAACAAAATGGTAGCCTACAGATTGGGAAACGATCTTTACCAACCCCATATCTGACAGAGAGCTAGCATACAAACTTTATTGAGAACTCAAGAAACTAAACACCAATCCAAATAATCCAATCAAAAAATGGGGAACAGAGTTCACAAAGAGTTCACAAAAGAGGAATCTCTAATTAGCGTGTCACAGATGTTTTTCTTTCTCCTATCTTGGCTTATTAGGTTTGCTTATGTAAACATAGTGGAAGATAATTTCCTGGAACATGCACAAGTCAGAAATTATTATATCAGTGAAAAGAAAATGACAACATGCATTCAAGGCTGAGAGACACTTGAAGAAATGTTTAACAGCCTTAATCATCAGAGAAATCCAATTAAAGACAACTCTAAGATTCTATCTCACACCTGTCAGAATGGCTAAGTTAAAAAACTCAAATGACAGCATATGCTGGCAAGGTTGTGGAGAAAGGCAGACACTTCTCCATTGCTGGTGGGAGTGCAAGCTTGTACAAGCACTATGGGAATCAGTCTGTCGATATCTTAAAAATCTTGGAATAGCTCTACCTCAAGACCCAGCCATAACACTCCTGGGTATACATCCAAGCGATTCTTCACCAATCCACAAGTACATATCCTCAATTATCTTCATAGCAGTGTTATTTGTAATATCTAGATACTGGAAACAACCTAGGTGTCCTTCAACTGAAGAATGTATTAAAAAGATATGGTACATTTACACAATGGAATACTACTCAGCCATCAGAAACAAGGAAATCATGCAATTAGCTGTCAACTGGATGGATCTAGAAAAGCTCATCCTGAGTGAGCTAATGCAGACCCAGAAAGATGCACATGGCATCTATTCACTCATAACTGGATTTTAGCCATGAAGTACAGGGTAACTATCCTATAATCAACAGACTGGAAGGAACAGGAACATAGACTTTGTTAACTGTTAGTGGGACACTGCCTTAGTGGAGTTGCCATATAGCCCCCAGTGTAAAAGGAAGCTATTAACCCCCATATGACTGCTGAACTGAGGGTGGCAGATATGTAGGGGCACCCCACTCTGGAGGAGTAGGATAGGTGGAAGAATGGGGAGATTGAGGGAGGGTGGGACCAGGAGGGGTGGAGGGAGGGGAATGTGATAGAGATATAGCTTGAAGTAAAAAATAATCATAAAAATATAAACAGTGCTAGTATTTGTATATAAGCATATACACTTATAAGGCAGTGTGATAAGATGTCCTTTCAGCAAAATAATGTCAGCATGCTCCTCTATTAGACCTGTGATCTTCCTAGCCATACTCACATGACCAGAGGACCTCAATTGCAATATAAATGTGGTTTGTTGCTCGCAAAATATCTATGCCACTATTGTAAAGATGGGCATATCTTTTCTGACAGTTGGGTATTGTAGAATATAGGGCCTGCAGCTGAGTGATATCATTGATGAGTTTTATAACCTCGGCACCATGAACTGTCCCTTCAATCTCTATGTATAATAACCAGTGAGAAGGTTATAATTTTAAACTAGAGATGCAGCTTGATTTGTCTTTTTCCTGTAGCTAAAATGTATAGTGACTTCAGAAACGATGTTTTACTATTTGATTCAGGCTGGAAGGAAATGCAAAGGAATAATAACAATGTATACTATCCTTTATGGTGTATTAGCTAAACCATGCTGCTAAATTCCTAGAACAATTACTACTGAAATTATTTCAATCTAACAGATATGATTTCATAAATATTTATTTGCTGAAATATATAAACCATATACTAAAGTCTGTATTAGTTATTTTTCTTAAAATTCCTAAAAACAAATGTAAACTGTAATTAATAATTTTCACAAATGTAAATTGACAATTGATTTACCCAAATACTGCATTGTATTCCCCCATTTTCATAACCTATGGGAGACATCCTATATAAAAATAAAAAGTTATTGTAGTTAATTTTTGCTCAAGTATTGGCATTTTCTAGAATGTGCAACTAAACACATACCTATTTTTTGTGTTTGTAATTAGAATAGGATCATAATAAGTATTTATCAATCTGTGATATCACATTTTGGCTCATATTCCAAGTAAAAAGGATTAGAAAAGTATTAAATTAAATAAATTAGTTTAACATTGCAGGATTCCTTCATTACAGGATTTATTTTTTTAATAATTTATTTTTTATTTCTTCAAGTTACACCTCAATCACAATCCCCTCCCTACTCCCCCCACCAGTCCCACCCTTCCACCCTCCTCCCCCTCAAACCCCAATCCTCTTCCCCCCCTTTTTTTAGTTAAAGGTATTTCTTTTCCCCCCAACAGCTCCCCCTTTCAGTCCAACAAATGGTTCTTTCTCTTATAACAATAAATACAATACAAAACAACAGAAATAAATAGGCCACAATTTTGAGAGTTATATGGCTTAACATACATTCCCAATGTCCAGCCCATATGTATTTGGCACCTGACTTTAACATTCTACTATCTAACCATCTCCATGAGTTTAAAGTTCTATATCTAACTCAGCTTTCATACTAACTTGCCTCACAATTTTAAAAATATCTTCTTAGATCCAGAACACCCTCTTGATTCCTAAACAACTCAAATTTAACTATGAGACTCTAGCTATTTATTCTTCAACCACCTCAGAGACCTGAGAGGGATAAATATATCTGATTTTATAGGAAGTGCAGGGCCTGCAGCTTCCAAAACTAAGAAATGACATACCAGTGGCTGCCTGGACAGTTCCCATTTTCTCTCCATACATTACAGCATCAATCTTCAGCCATTTGGACCCATTTCTCTGACAGACATTGATTGTAGAGCAGAAATTATGAAGGACTTACTTACCCTGTCTTGGCAGAGCTAGGCTGTCGACTTACCTGCTTCCAAGTTTTGTCCTTTTTGGACATCAGTCTGTCTACAGTTGAAGCAAGGGGTTTTCCTTGCCAAAAGAAAGGCTTACCACCAATTCAATCATCTCCCACTGGAGATTCTTCGATGCTTATCTTCTACTTGGAGTAGAATAGGGGGTGCTGTCAGGAGCTGACATGTCGCGATATCAAAAAAAACCTTAATTTAAGAAAACATCTTTGAATGCCATATTCTGCAGATCTCTTGAGGTTTTTGAAGATGCTCTATCTATCTCTTATATTTAGATAAGCAAATATTGCTTGTCTCTTAGCAACTTGATTTCTGATTAGCTTAGAAAATAACTGTGATAGACTGTCATAGTAACTAAAAAAATGACACGTTTGCATGACTATTAGTTTCCATTTCTTAATTATCCTAAACAGTTTATGACAGTTGGTAGAAAGAGGCCAAAACTTTACATTTCATTTTTAAGCATTACTAGGAACAATACCTTTAAGAAGCGTTACCCTTAATTTTGTGTCAATATACAAAGATCAATACGAATGTGGACAAATATAATATTAATTTTGTATCAATATACAAAGATCAATACCGATGTAGCCCAATACAATCTTAATTTCACATCAGTATACAAGGGTCAATACCAATGTGGCAAAATATAATCTTAATTTTGTATCAGTATACAAATATCAATACCAATGTAGCCCAATACAATCTTAATTTTGCATTAATATACAATGATCAATACCAATTTAGCCAAATATAATATTAATCTTGTATCAATATACAAAGGTATAAGGCCATATTCAATAATCTGTCCTTTTTTCTTGATATTTCCTATACTATGTCTATGTCCCATTTTTTCTCAAGTCTGTTCACTCCTACATAGGAGAGAAAGGATACAGAAAAGCAAAAGAGAGAAGTCCCTGGGTCTAACCTCCAAAACCCATTTAACAAGACCATTTAACAGCTTGTAGTCTTTTCCCCTAAATAACAAAATTTTCTATTATCCATCAAATAACCAAAGGGGGGGAACACCCTCCCCACCTTCTGGGGATGGGACGTTGTTCTCTTAAAATGACTTCCTGCTGATTGGGACATAGTAAACCTGTTTGGGGCCCAAATAAGAATGGAAAAATGTTTTAAAATGTTAATAGAATCATTTTATGGTCAGTCCTTTTGTGCTCAGCTATTTCGATGTCCTAAGAAGTTCATAGACAGAAGCTGATCTTCAGAGCTTTTCTGAAGTTCTGGCTGGAGCAGTCTGTGGAGCTGAATAATCTTAGCGATTTTGAGTTGTTGTGGTTGTAGACCTTTGGGGAAACTGCTATTGAGGAAGTCTGCAAGGCTGGATCATCTGGGCCACTCGTCTTCTTTGGTGCCTGGTCTGTTTTCTGCTGAGGTTTCCATTGTCCAGTTGTCCCTGGATTCCTTGAATGGATGCTTTAAATCTCCTGGAAAGATAAGAACAGAGCCCTGCCCTAATCCTAACTCTGGGACAATTACCTTTTTATTTTTGGGGGGGGGTCAGGTAATATTTTTCCTGGAGCAAATTTGGTTTTTTGACAATATACAGGATTTCTAAGAAAGCCACATGACAAGATCTCATTTATATAGAGATATGGATATAATAATTAAGTTTTATGTACATATATAATATATAATCTTGCTTTTATCAATGGTTTTTCCTAAGGATTATTTCCATGGTCTTCTTGAGTTATCAAAAAAAGGGGAACAAAATTTGATAATATAAAATCTAAATTGAGTAAATTTGAAAATTTTATATAAAAGTGACAATATCTTATTGTGTCTAAAATACATGGTGAAGTACCTTTTTATTTTACATGTCGACATTCAGGTAGACCAGCGCCATTTGTTAAAGATGCTGTCCTTTTTCCATTGTGTGGTTTTGTTTTCTTTGTCAAAAATTAACTGATTTTAGATGTGTGGGTTCATTTATGGTCTTCAATTCGATTCCATTGATCCACTGGTCTGTTTCTATACCAGCAACATGCTATTTTTATTAATATTGCTCTGTAGTACAGCTTGAAATATGGGATGGTAATGCCTCCAGATGTTTTTTTTATTGTACAGGATTGATTTAGCTATTCTGCGTTTTTTGTTATCCATATGAAGGTGAGAATTCCTTTTTCCAGGTCTATAAAGAATTGTAGTCGTATTTTGTTAGGAATTGAATTGAGGGATGGAGAGATGGCTCAGCCGTTAAACCCTAGGCTCACAACCAAGAATGTAAGGAATTGCATTTAATCTGTTTATTACTTTCAGCAAGATGGCCATTTTTATTATACTGATCCTACCTATCCATGAATATGAGAGATCTTTCCATCTTCTGATGCCCTTTTCAATTTCTTTCTTCAATGACTTGTTCTTGTCATACACATCTTTCACTTGCTTGGTTATTGTTAACCCCAGGTATTTTACATTGTTTGTGGTTATTGTGAAGGGTATTGCTTCCCTAATTTCATTCTCAGCCCATTTATTTTTTACTACAGAAGGGCTTCTGATTTTTTAAATTTATTTTTGTATCCAGCCACCTTGCTGAAGGTGTTTACCAGCTGTAAGTGTTCTCTGATGGAATTTTTGGGGTCGCTCATGTATACTATCATATCATCTGAAATTAGGGATAATTTGACCCTTTTTGTTTCCAATTTATACCACCTTGATCTCCTCTAGTTATCTTATTGCTCTAGCAAGTATTTAAATTACTATGTTGAAGAGATATGGTGAAAGTGGGCAACCTTGCCTTGTCCCTGAGTTTAGAGGAAATGCTTTAAATTTCTCTCCATTTAATTTGATGCTGGTAACTGGCTTGCTGTATATCACCTTTGTTATTTCTAGGTATAATCCTTGTATGTCCATTCTGTCCAGGATTTTAGCATGAAGGTGTGTTGCATTTTATCAAATGATTTTTCTGCTTCTAGTGAGATGAGCACGTATTTTTTTTTCTTTCACCTTGTTTATATGGTGAATTACATTGATGGATTTTCATATGTTGAAACATCCCTGTATTCCTGGGATGAAGCCTACTTGAGGCATGATACTTTTGATGTGTTTTGGGATTTGGTTTGGCAGTATATTAAGTATTTTTGAGTCTATGTTCTTGAAGAAAATTGGTCTGAAGTTCTCTTTCTTTATTGGGTCTTTTTGTGGCTTAGTAATCAAGGTGACTATGGCCTCATAGAATGAGTTTGGCAGTGTACATTCTGTTTCTATTTTGTTGAAGAGTTTGAAGATCATTGGTATTAACTCTTCTTTCAAGATCTGGTAGAGTTCTGTGCTGAAATCATCTGCCTCTGGGCTTTTTTTGGTTGGGAGATTTTTAATGACTGTTTCTACTTCTTTCAGGATTATAGGGCTGTTTAAAATGTTAACCTGAGCTTGATTTAACTTTAGTGGGTCGAAACTGTCAAGAAAATTGTACATTTCATGTAGGTTTCCAAATTTGGTGGAGTACAGGTTTTTAAAATAGGATCTAAAAATTATCTGGATTTCCTCAATGTCTATTATTAATCTAAACAGGAAAAGGATGTACTATAAAGAAGGAATGCTTTGTTGAGGGTGAGAAGAGAGAGTATAGTACTTATCACCTTGTACAAAACTTAAGTGCAAATCGATCAAAGACCTTAGCATAAGGCCTGACACACTAAATCTCCTAGAAGAGAAAGTGGGGAAAACCCTCAAACTCATTGGTACAGGTGACAACTTCCTGAACAGTACACCAACAGCTCAACACCTAAGACTAACAATCAATAAATGGCAAAAGACACTGTCATTTGAACAAAACAGCAGCCTACAGATTGGGAAAAAACCTTCACCAACCCCACATCTGAGAGAGGGCTAATATTCAAAATTTACAAAGAACTCAAGAAATTAAATGCCAAGAAACCAAATAATCCAATCAAAAAATGGGGAAAAGAGCTAAAGAGAGAATTCACAAGGAGGAATTCCTAATGGCTAAGAGACACTTGAAGAAATGCTCACCATCCTTAATCATCAGAGCAATTCAACTCATGACAACTCTGAGATTGCATCTCACAGCTGTCAGAATGGCTAAGATCAAAAGCTCATATGACAGCACATGCTGGCGAGGGTGTGGAGAAAGGGGAACCCTCCTCCATTGCTGGTGGGAGTGAAGGCTTGTGCAACCACTATGGAGGTCAGTCTGGTGATACCTTAGAAAACTTGAAATAGCTCTGCCTTGGGAACAGCCATACCACTTCTGGGTATACATCCAAATAACTCTTCACTGAATCACAAGGAAGTTTCTTCATCTATGTTCATAGCAGCCTTATTTGTAATTGCTAGAAACTGGAAACAACCCAGATGTCCCTCAACTTAAGAACGGATTAAAAAACTGTGTACATCTACACAATGGAAACTACTCAGCTATCATAAACATCAAAATCATGCAATTTTGCAGCCAAATGGATGGAACTAGAGAAGCTCATCCTGAGTGGGCTCACCCAGACCCAGAAGGATATACATGGCAAAATCTATTCACTTATAGTCAGATTTTAGACATATAGTACAGGATAACTATACTACAACCAATGCACCAAAGGGAGCATGAACATAGACTTTTTATCCTGTCAGTGAGACACTTTGCCCTAGTGGTGCTGCCTTATATGCCCCTAGTGTATGAGGAGGCTCTTTGTCTTCATATGACTGCTGAACTCAGGTGGGGGACTGTTATGTAGGGACACTCCACTCCAGAGAAGTAGGATGGAAGGGATAGTGGGTAGAGGGTGGGAGGGTGGGACTGGCAGGGGTGGAAAAAAGACACTATGATGGAGATGTAACCTGAAGTAATAAATACATAAAATTTTTAAAAGGAATATAATAAAAGTACATTGTTTGTGTATAGGAAAACTATAAAAGAATAATTTAAATTAAAAATATGTATGAGAATGGACACAATAATAAAAGGAGAATTATCATATTATTCAGCAATACCATCCAAAATATATACTTGGAAAATCACAGGCACTGTTCATCAAAAATTGCTACATAATTATGCTGAAACTTTTCCCATATAGTCAAGCAATGCCTCAGGATTGTTCTCAACCACAGATGAGTATGAAGAGAAATCTGGCATCTACACCCAATTCAGTATTCTACAGCTATTAGTTAGACATTGATCTCTTATTATTTTTACAAAGTGTATGTTAATGAAGACCATCATTTCAAGTGAAGTAAGCCAGATTCAGAAAGCCAAATGTTGTGTTATTCCACATGTATTGAATTGAGAGAAAAACAAAGACAGATTTTAAAAGGAGACTCTTGGGTTAGAAGCCAGCAGCAGATAGGGTGAGGGTAAGCACAAGAGATGGAAGAAGGGAAAGTTACGATGATCATATTGTATACATGAGTAAAATTTTTCATTATTCAAACCATTGTTCATGCAATACATACTAATGCAATTGATTGAAAACCAAGTAAATTTTAAAAAATGAAACATATCCTAAGATGAATTAAATAAAAAATAAATGTATTTCTGTAATAAAAATAACTCAAGAAAGAAGGAAGTGGTAAACATGGAACTTAGTAAAGGGCATTATTATGCAAACTGAAACAGCATAAACACTGAAAACATGTTGAATTCTACAATGACCACATAGTGACATGATCTTGACCTTGCTATCATGACCTGGACTTCCTGTGACCAGCACTGACAAATGTCAATAAAAAATGTCTATTTAGAACATTGTCAACATGTTCTTGTGACTAGAATGTATACTGAGGTGAAATACTTGTAGAAAGTCAACCTTAGCTTCTCAGTCATTTGAAATAGTCAAGGTCAACTGTTTGTCTGATAGTTGGATGCTGGTTTCTGCACACTACTTTGCCTGGTCAGTAATAACTAAGATTGATTTAGCAAATAACACTGACCACACAAAGTACACTGAAGACGTAATACATACAAAAAAATGTGTCTATTGATAAACAATAAAAAATCTTCTGAAATTCTGGGTTATGTGTATTCCCTACAGATAAAACCCTTGTATATGTAAAGATAATTGATTTTACCACAAAGTTATAAAAGATTAACAATAGTCTTTTGTTCCAGTTCTCTCTGTTGAAAATAATTTGTTCTCTGTTTAATTCATTCTGTGAAAATATACTTTGAAACTTATTTTTATTTAAATTAGAGTTTAAATGAAATCATTCTCATTTAAGGAAGTATTTAACCTGATTACATACAAATGGAGTGAGCTTGTCACCCTATGAGGTATTAATGATTGGCATTTTGTAATGATTAGTAATTAATTTTGTATCTCATATGTCACATTTAATAAAATTAAAAAAATCAAAATATAAGTTGTAGAATTTAGGCATACAGACATTTTATTGTCACTTATTGTTATTTATTAAAGAACCTAAATCTTTTGGAATAATCTTTCTAAAGTTAAAATTTTTTCACTGAAAAATTTGGTGGGTTAAATCTTGAGAATACCACTGCTAAATATGCAAACATATCCTTTCTTCTGAACTAATAGAAATGACTGTATATGACACTCCACATGGCAAACAACTTTAGAAGGGAAGACTCGGCCATTCTATTCACTATGGGGCTTAGAAAAGGAAAAAAAGAAAACATTAGCTCAATTATTCCTTGAACTTTGGTTTTCAAAATCATGCCAATCTTGTTTAGAAATTGGCCCCAGAGTATGACCATGCATCACATGATGCTCAGGGCCGTTACATAAATTTCCCTAGTATTATTAGGTGGAGAGGAAGAACACAGACTACTATATTAGACTTATAAGAGTTCCTAGCACTTATTTGGGTTATAGCTACTGTGAAACCTTGTACACCAAGAAGATCTTATAAAATCTTTTGGTTGACTTCCCTTCTCTTCCCATTTAAAGAAAAGGAATACACAGATATTTGGAAATCCTCCAGAATACCAGACTTAATAAGTATTTAGATCATTAAAACTATTTCCTCTTTTATTTTTGAGAAAAAAATTAAAGTTGTCAAAACTTACAGCATAAGTTATTGAAATGTCTGTGATTGTTATTTCCTAAAAATTGGCTCACAGTAAGTATTCTAAAATTTAAATTTTAGAACAGTTAAAATGGGACAAGGTGTTTACTGAAAGACTGTACACACTAAGACTAGGACTTTCACAAGTGCTATCAGGATTTCCGATAAAAACAAATTTGCTAATGACATGAGATTCTAAAAGTCAGTATCATGTTTTGAAAGTGTAATATTAGAAGAACTTTGACTTTGAATTGTTGAGCAGGGAATTATTTATTATTAATAATCATATATCTTATGACAGCCAATGAAACTTCTGTAAAAATGAGGTTTATTCATAGCTAGAGATAATTCATATTTCAAGATGAAGAAGAGAAATTTTACATATAAATGAGTTTATATCTTCATTCATTGTTCAGAGTTTTGATCATGGTTCAAAAGCTTATTATAAAGAACAATACAGAACCACTAGCATACTCTGATCAAACTGTGTATATACATAATCGAGAGGCATTTGAACCTAATCCTCAATAGTTATTTAATATTTATGCACTTTTCTCCACTTTGAAAATGGTGGGATAGTATAAGTTCCATTGAAAGTGTGAAATGTGCTATTATCATTATTGCATAATAATCAAATTTCATAATTGTATTTTGATATATATTTTTAATGACACTGTAGTAGTAATATCTACTTTGAGACAACAGAAATTAATTATGAAAATAGTGAAACACATCTAAACTAATTTATTGATATTTACTCAACCTAAGTATCTCTTTAATTTCAGTTTGGGATAGTTCAGAATGAATACCTGGAATTATACAAATAAGCTTGATTTCATCCTAATCGGACTGACAGATTCCAAGGAGATACAGCTGGTCCTGTCTGTGCTTTTTCTCCTGATATACCTGGTCACTGTTCTGGGGAACACAGGCATGATAATGATCATCCGTCTAGATGTCAAGCTTCACAGTCCAATGTATTTCTTCCTCACCCACCTGTCATTCCTCGATCTCAGTTACTCAACTGTCATCACGCCTAAAACTTTAGAGAACCTACTGACTTCCACTAAGAACATTTCTTTCATGGGGTGCTTCACTCAGATGTACTTCTTTGTCCTTTTGGCAGCTACTGAGTGTTTCCTTCTGTCTTCAATGGCCTATGATCGGTATGTAGCTATCTGCAATCCTCTACACTATTCAGTTGTGATGTCCAACAGATTCTGCAATGTCCTTCTTACTGGGTCATATCTATTTGGAGCTGTAGATTCCACTGTCAATATGTTATGCATGGCTACACTGGATTTTTGCAACTCCAATATCATTCATGACTATTTTTGTGACACATCCCCACTTATAGCCCTATCTTGCAGCAACACACATGATATTGAATTTATTATATTCATTTTTGCTGGTTCCACCCTGCTGTTGTCCCTTATCACATTATCTGCATCTTATGTGTCCATTCTCTCTACTGTTTTAAAAATGAATTCCTCTTCAGGAAAGCAAAAGGCCTTCTCAACTTGTGCCTCTCATATCCTGGCAGTCACCATATTTTATGGTACCATGATCTTTACTCATTTAAAATCAAATAAATCCTTCTCCTCAGGAAAGGATCAAGTGGCTTCTGTGTTTTACACCATTGTGATCCCCATGCTGAACCCACTCATTTATAGTCTCAGAAACAAAGAAGTGAAAAGTGCTGTTGGTAGAGTCATAAGGAAAAGAGAGGGGACTCTGGGCAACTAACCTAACAATTGCGCTGAGAATTTGACTTTCCTGTGTTCACATTACCCCTTTGTCTCTCTAAAATAAGCAAAAGCATTTCTTCCTATTGCTGTAGAGTTTCCATTATACAATATTTCTTAGAAATGTCAAGAATGTGTTTTGAAAAGTCCATTATATTGTAGAAAATGAAACATTTGCTCTGCATACAGTGTAAATATCCATTTTTATGGGCAACAAATGTGAAAGTGAGAAGTTGTGTTTACAATTCTTAAAACTATACTATGCTCAAATCTCAAGTTATTACCTTATAATTAAGAGAATTTTCAAGATAACCACAGTGTCAGATGGCATCCTCTTGTAATAAGTAGTACCAAAATTCACAAGTTGTTTAATCTTCATTTCCTTCAGTAACCGAGGAATAACTCCATTTCAAGATGATTTATGAAATTCATTTTAGTAAATATTCACAAATGTCATCTAATGACATCAGAAGACTTACATTCTTTCCATTTATTAATGGATGCTGCTTTGCATGAAACAATTATTGCTTATATATGAAAACTATTGTTTGATCTTTTAGAAATTATTTTCAGCTAAGTAACAAACACAATAATATGAAAAGTATTATAATCAATACTTCTGAAATTGGAATTAAAAGTAAATTATTAAAGTGGAATTGGGTTATAGTCCAATATTTGTTACAACTTAGGCACTGACATTTTACCAAATAGAAACACTTTATTGACATTCTGGCACATGTTCTTCTCAGTTTAATAGTGTAAATGAATCTGAATTATATATAGACACAACATTCTTGCTACTTTCTCCAAACTCTTTTTTTTTTTTTTTTTTTAGCTTTCTTCATTCTTTTAACTTATTTAGGGAGTATTTTAAGTGGTGTGCTATTTTATATTTTTAAAAAATCAAATTTTTGTATACTCTTTGTCATTTCACATTGTCAGTTAATGTGCAATCAGTTCACTATTCTCATCTCACATTGCTTTGAATAAGATACACTGTAAATTTATCAAGTCAGAAATCTGCATGCTCTAATATTCTTCTGCGTATGATTTTGTTAATTGTTTTAGAAACATAACTACTTTGATAAATATGAAAAGTTTACTTACCTATTTTCCTTGATCTGGTTACTTTAAAAATTATTTAAACATAAGTTTTGAGATAAGAAAAGATCTGTTAAATGCAATTTCCTGGACAAAACACAGCTCTTGAGACCACAAAATGATAACAACAGTGGATATCTGTACTGTGTCTGCCTTTGAATGATCTCCTCAACCTGCAAACTTGAAGATATATGCCGAAGGACAAAATAAAAAATATTAGAAAACCTGTAAATTGAAAGATATGTAATTCAATGAATGCCACACCTTTCATTACATCTAGTTAAGATAGATTTTTTGACATAGAATTGACAATGGACTTATATTTTTGTTATATGCTATATCCATTTTCTGATAAAGAACTGACATTTCCTTTATTGTTATAATTTAATCTTTATATACTATATTACATTTATATACTATATAGCTTTCTTCTATTTAAGCATTATTTTTAGAAAATATAGTTCCAATTTCCAAATGTTTAATATTTGTATGTAATCTCTAGAACTTAATACTATAAGTTTTTTCAAGCCATCTGATATAACTCATGAGTTACTAATTAATATGCCAGTGCTAACTATTAATGTAAAGCTATTTTTAGTTTTTTTTCAAATTATTCTCTCTTAAGCCAAATATAAATGCTCTACTTTAGTAGATAATAATCTACTAAATAATAATAATAACAATTGTAATAATCTTACAATTGTTCATGTATTCAAACTACCACCAAAATTAATTAAATCTCCTAAATATCTATATATTCCTGCACTTTATTTACTCCTTTTAAGTATTGGCCTTATCCTATTGCAATCCCATAGGAAATTATTTTATTTTTTTTGTATCAGTTATGGCCAGGATCTACACATATTCTTATTCCAAGTTGTTTTATTTTTGATTAGAAATAAGAATTAAATATACTTTTATTGATTACTCATTATTTTGGCTTATTTATAATAACCAATTTGTTGTTTCTCTTTATACTTTTCCTCTTATGTATTTTTCCTAATTTATTTATTCATTTTTCCACCCTACATAAGGTTTCTCACTGAACTTGTAACTCATCAGTAGGGATAGACTAACTGGCCTGCCATCAACAGCTTTCTTCCCATCTCTGGTTTCACTAATATGTAGACAACAGGCACATACCTGGCACAGCTGTTTACATGGGTAGAAGGATCCATACTTAATCCTTCATGCTTATATGGGAAGCAATTCCTAGACTGAATAATCTCTTGTGCTCTTATATATGATGTATGTGACTTAGTATTACTTTGTTGTCAAAATGTATGACACTTTTACTATCCATCTATTTTTTTTTAAATTTAGGCAACTGAATCTGTAATTGTAGATAATAAAGAACTTGAATAAATTTTAAATTCTAATTGAAGTAAGATGATCTTAAGGCTCTATAATAAATGACAAAACATTTTAAAATGTGGTTATATAGCTACAATTGTTGCTAAATTTGAAATACTTGCATTTGTCCTGTAATTTCATTACTACATCCTTACACACTCTCCTTCTAACTGAAAGGGCTGAAATAGTCTCAGTATAAAATTAATATTATGAAGTCATGCCAAAATGTTTATATAATATAAACATGACTTTTGGAAAGACTGTAAAATATCTTAGAAAATATTGTCCTTGTATGTGAATAATTTTATATATAAGTTGGATGGGGGTGATTTTTATAATTCTAGCACTTACAGTTGTGAGGCAAGAATCACATAAAGAGGAATAGGACAGCGTGTACAGTGTAAGAACATGTCTAAAAATAATGGATAATAATAATACAAAAAACTAGCAAAAAAAGTTGATGATTAAAAATTCATTTTAAAATATATTTGAAGGACTGGCAAGACGTCCCAGAAAGTAAAAGTGCTTAGTATAAGCCTGACATCAGGCTTGAGTTTCTTGACCCACAAGATGGATAAGAGATCACACTGCCATATATCGTGCTATGACCATCCTGTACATGACATGAATAAACAATGGCTCCGGAGGATGACCACATGTTTAGAGATGCTCAAGGCCCTTACATGAGGGAACCTGGACTTCTCAGACACAGAGGGAAAGTCTACACATGCCAGATTAAGTCAATATCCTCCTAAACATTTCCATTTGACCAAGACTTGTATAATATTTCTAGGGCAATATAATTCACCAATTAAAAAACAAATGCAAATCCTACATATCCCAACCACACACTCAAAACATGAAGCAAAATCTTCTAGAACTAATATGGGGAAATAAGAAACATTACTATCAAAAGGTATATAATTATAGCCACAATAGGAATTGGAATATAGGTTAAAAATTAAGCAGAAAAGTTACAATATAATTATGTTATATGATAGCTGAATATCACCTGAAGCAATCAATAATCAAATCATAACCATAATGAAGTAATGGAACCAGCCTTTGAGTGGGTGAAGAAAGTGTCATATATACATACAGAAAAGTATTCAGATATTAGATGGCCAAATCCTATTGCTTTCTACAAAAGGATGCAAAGAATTTTAAAGGTATAAAATGTAACATGGTATACAGATTATCATTGTAAGTGATAAAAATATAAGTTGTAGTATACTAATTGAAACACATGAGAGTACAAATATCATTGTGTTCAAAGAAAGATGTAATTTTACATAACAACATGTTAGGAATTTAGAAGTACTTTTATTTACTTCTTTGAACTTTGAATATTTGTTCTTTGCTTTTTGTTTTGGTTAAAAGCATTCTATTTTTAATGAAGACATTTTACATATCATGTTTGATTTACATTTTTTGTTGGTTAAAAGTCTTCATTCCATTTTTGATTATCGCTGAAAATGTATTTATATTTATGTCATAAAAATCACTTTTTTCCACACTCTTTCCAAATATCCTAATTTGATCACTATGTGGCCTTAAAATCATATTGCATGTATTCTTGTAGCTACTGTCAAGATATATTTTGTGTCAATTTAGCACACCAGAAATGATGATATAGTGGTCATGTGCTTTATGTTCAGGATTCCAGGCCAAAGAAAGAAACCCTAGAATTAGTCCTTGAACTCAGGTTTTTAAAGCATGCCAAGTAATTGGTTAGACATTGACTCCTGAGGATGACCTCATGTTTCATGATGCTCAAGACCCTTACATGATAGATCCTGGATTTCTTAGGCAGAGAGGGAAAGTCTACATGTGCCAGATGAAATGAATATTCTCCTAAAAATTTCTGTTTGACCAAGAATTGTATAATATTTCTAGGGCAATATAATTTACCAATTAAAAATAAATGCAGAAAATGGAAATATTAAGCTGCAGAAAATGCATGCAACTATACAGAATTTTATATATCTTTAAATAGATTCCTTCTTGTACATAAAAGTATAGAAGTTGACACAATTTTAAGCTTGTGATGTGTGAAGATTTTTTCCCATTAATAACTTTGTCTCACAGTAAATATTCTTACAATTGAATGTTTTAGATCATCTAAAGTAAAACAGGTTATTTATTAACTAGTACATATACATATATCATTTAGCATTTATAAAAATAATATCACGATTTACAAAAGAGGATAGAAGAGTCTCCTAGCAATTAACCTGTTTTTGACAACTAACTAGAAATTTGGTTGTAATGGTCAGGTGGATAAAACTGTAAGAATCCATAAATGCTTATAAGTCATGGTGCAACTAACTAAGGTCTTACCAAGCTGTTTGCTATAATTAATCTTAAAGCATTGCAAAGAAATGAACCAAAAATTATATATTAAAGTTGTTTTCTTTATTCATTATATATCTAACATCTTGTTTGGTTGTACCTGAATTGTTCATAAATAGGATTGTGGTGACATGAACATATTCTTTGAGTCAAATGAAATTGACCAAATCATAGAGGCAGCATACATGTGCAGTAAAATCACATGTTATCAGAGTGTTATGCCCTGTTTCACATGACTAACATCAGTGGCTAATGTTAGTATCTGGAAACCAAACTTTCATCTGCATCACCTTAACATGTGATATTAAAGGAAATCATTTAAAATGTTACCAAGTTAATCAAATCCTGAGGTATATTTACATTTATAGCATATTCAAATGATATCTTAGAATCAAGATTTTCGTAGACAAACACTGTGAAACAGTTGTAATTGATTATGTAATTTCTGGAATTTACATATAAATTATATCCTTTAAAACTGTTAAAAAGAAATATTATTTTTGATTTCTCAAAAGTTTAGGGCCATTAACTATGAATGCCTGGACTTGCACATATAATTCTGAATTCATCCTTATGGGACTGAAAAATTCCAAGGATATTCAGCTGAATGTTTTCTTAGTGCTTCAATAGCCTATGATAGCTTTGTAGCTATCTCCAATCATTCAATTATGATGTCTAATAGACTCTACTCTGCTCTCCTCATTGGATCATATATAATATGACCATGAATTTGTCTGTCTCTACATTTTGTATCAGCAAGCTGAATTTCTTCATATCTAATATCACTTACCACCTTTTTGTCAGTTCTAATGCAGTCTCAAGGTGATAGACTATACATTTTCTCATTGGCTGCTTCACATGGGAGGATTATGAGAAGAGTTGCATAGGCTCTGTTCCCAGGTTCTAACAGGTCATAGGTCAGATTGGATACATGCATCATAAGATTTAAATTGATTCAGTGTGGTAGGTATTGTGATTGCCATCTTACACTACTAAAGGAAATTTAAACATAGTCAGTTAGACAGAGGGATGTGGTGAGTACGATGAGAGTTATAATGAGAGAACCTAAAAGGGGAATATCCAGGTAAGCCATTATCCTAACGAGGACCTAGTTAGCTCAGCCATTTGAAGCAGGGGGAAAATCTCTTTAAAATATTTTAAAGTAAGGTAAAAACATAAAGGTGAAATTATTAAGGAGGAAAGAAATGATTAAGTTGAATCATAGGTGCAGTGGAACCAAAATTCCATCCATAAGATGATAATTGTCATTGCATTTTTGTCTGCTTCCTGTGTTGTTGGACAACAACTCTAACCATTTGGATTTGTTGGTACACAAGCAGCATTGTTGCTAAAAGAGGGCACATGTCCCACTAACAGCAGTAGCAAATTTAGTCCTCTTTAATTTGGAATTTGACAACTGTCAAAGAATTGAAATGGGCCTGGAGGATGCTAAGCATGACAGAAATTTCTAAATCTGAAAGCTAGAGAAACAGAGAAGTTAATTGATGCAAAGAAGTCTTCAGTCCAACTATTATCATCCTAGAAAAGGACTCAGTCACAAGAAGATGAATGACCTGGGTACCCTATTGTTTCTCTTTTCATAGGCAACTCAAAAATTTTTAAGGGTTTAGAGCAACAGATATCTCTTAACTGCTTAAAACAAATGAAAGATACAATGTAGAAAGGGTAGCAGTTACAGTGATTCAGAGGAGGGTCTATCTATGGGATGATGATAAAGCTTAATTGATGGAAAATATGCAGAACATAGGAAAGCCATGTGATAGTGGTATACTCCCTGAGAGTGTGCTATGTGACTGAATAGCTTCTGTAACATAGAAACTGTGAGAATGTTAGTACTAGTGTAACTCCTGATGACTGAGTAGTGAAGAAAATAGGGTAGCCTTGTCATTATTGAAATAATATTATATGCAAGAAAAATCATTTAAAGCACTTTATCCAGTATTTCCCCCTTGTGTTCAGAAGACTGATGATTCTACAGCCTCATTTGCTTCTTACAGGATGGAAGGCAATTGATTTGATGGAAGAGATATAAACGTTATTCATTGGCCTGCATGAGTTCAGAATCTGTCATTGTGTCTGCTCTATTACAACCATGTGGGGAACATTAATAAATAAATTTGATGAGGAAATTAGTTTTTATCGAAAATAGTTTTTTTATTTCTATTTTTTATAATTTATTTTTTATTTCTTCAAGTTACATCTCAATCACAATACCCTCCCTACTCCCCGCTCCAATACCACCCTTCCAACCTCTTCCCCATCAAACCCCCATCCTCTTCCCGTTTTTTTAAGCTTAAGGTATATATTTCCCCCTGACAGCTCCCCCTTTCAGTCCAACAAACAGTTCTTTCTCTTATAACAATAAATACAATATAAAACAACAGAAATAAATAGGCCACAATTTTGAGAGTTATATGGCTTAACATACATTCCCAATGTCCAGCCCATATGTATTTGGCACCTGACTTAAACATTCTACTATCTAACCATCTCCATGAGTTTAAGGTTCTATGTCTAAATCAGCTTTCATACTAACTTGAATCACAATTTTAAAAACATCTTCTTAGATCCAGAACACCCTCTTGATTTCTAAATAACTCAAAATTTAACTATGAGACTCTAGCTATCTATTCTTCAATCACCTCAGAGACCTGAGAGGGATAAATATATCTAATTTTATAGGAAGTACAGGGCCTGCATCTTCCAAAACTAAGAAATGACATACCAGTGGCTGCCTGGACAGTTCCCATTTTCTCTCCATACATTACAGCATCAATCTTCAGCTGTTTGGCCCTGTTTCTCTGACAGACATTGATTGAAGAGCAGAAATTATGAAGGACTTGCCTACCCTGTCTTGGCAGAGCTAGGCTGTCGACTTACCTGCTTCCAAGTTTTGTCCTTTTTGGACATCAGTCTGTCTACAGTTGAAGCAAGGGGTTTTTCTTGCCAAGAGTTTTCATGCAATCTATTCTGATTAAAATTTCCTCTCCCCAAACTCATACCTGATCCTCTCATGTTTTTGTCTCTATCTTTATAAAACAAATAAATAAGAAAGCAAAAGACCAAGCAAAGCATATTTTAAAAATAATGGTAACATCGGTATTGATCTTTGTATATTGATACAAAATTAAGATTATATTTGGTCACAATGGTATTGATCTTTGTATATTGATACAAAATTAAGGTAATGCTCTTTAAACATTTACCTAGTAATGCTTAAAAATGAAATGTGAAGTTTTGGCCTTTTACTACCAACTGTCATAAACTGTTTAGGATAATTAAGAAATGAAAACTAATAGTCATTCAAGCTTGTCATTTTGTTAGGTACTATGACAGTCTATCACAGTTATTTTCTAAGCTCATGAGAAATCAAGTCACTAAGAGACAAGCAACATTTGCTTATCTAAATATAAGAGATATATAGGGCGTCTTCAAAAACCTCAAGAGATCTGCAGAATATGGCATTCAAAGACGTTTTCTTAACTTTAGATTTTTTGATATCGAGACATATCAGCTCCTGACAGCACCCCCTATTCTACTCCAAGTAGAAGATGAGCATCCAAGAATCTCCAATGGGAGATGGTTGAATTAATGGCAAGCCTATCTCTTGGCAAGAAAAAACCCTTGCTTCAACTTTTGACAGACTGATATCCAAAAAGGACAAAACTTGAAAGCAGGTAAGTCAACAGCCTACCTCTGCCAAGACAGAGTAGGCGAGTCCTTCATAATTTCTGCTCTACAATCAATGTCTGTCAGAGAAACGGGGCCAAGTGGCTGAAGATTGATGCTGTAATGTATGGAGAGAAAATGGGAACTGTCCAGGCAGCCGCTGGTATGTCATTTCTTAGTTTAGAATGTGTGGGCCCTGCACTTCCTATATAATCAGATATATTTATCCCTTTCAGGTCTCTGAGGTGGTTGAAGACTAGATAGCTAGGGTCTCATAGTTAAATTTTGAGTTGTTTAGGAATCAAGAGGGTGTTCTGGATCTAAGAAGATGTTTCTAAAATTGTGATGCAAGTTAGTATGAAAGCTGAGTTAGATATAGAACTTTAACTAAATTCCCTTCTGGAAGCTCACTGTGTGTATTAAGCATGCTTTGGAGTTTGGCCATGGCCAGAGGTAGATGGCCAACACCAATTAAATTAAATCAATGGAATTTTTGTAGAATGTTCTTCTCATATCACTGTGGACATCTATTTCTTGCTGATCTTTTGCTTGTATATTATGGTTTCTGATTATTTAGTTTTATAAGTTTCATTTTTGTGTAGAGGTGTATTTTGCTTTCTTCTTGTTATCATATTTTTTATAATTTATTTTTTATTTCTTCAATGCCTGAGACTTTCTGTTCTATGTACTGTATTATGTTGGTGAAGCTTTTTTTTCTGAGATTTTTGCTTGAATTCCTAGATTTTTTATTTTCTGTTTTCCCTTAGTTTTGGTTTTCTTTAATGATTCCATTTCTACTTTTGTATCTTAAACAATTTTCTTCATTTAATTGTACTTTTTGTTTCTGTTTTCATGATTCTATTGATGGATTTAATCATATCTTCTTTAAAGTTTTGAGCATATTCATAAAAGCTACTTTGATGTCCTTGTATTGTTCTTTACCTATATTTTGTTCTTTAGGGTCTACTGTAGTAGGGTTTTGGGGTCTAGTTGAGATATATTGAGCTTGCTTTTATTGTTTTTATTTTAATTATTGCAACTTAACCTCTTGGTTTGTGTGGATCATAATTCTAGATGCTGTTGTCCAGTTTTGTGTTTATTGGATGGGTATTCCATTCCTTGATTTCTGATGGTCTGGTGTGGTAACTGTTGGTTCCCTTGTAGAGAAGACATTTTAGATCCTTCCAAGCATAGCCACTGAGAATCCTGTGTATAAAGTGTTTTGTGGTATTTCTTGGAAGTTGTCAAAAAAATGGGCTAGGCTAAAAGGCGTGTGGCTGAAAACATCAACAAGAAGGAGGAAAGTTAGGTGTGTCACAAGAATCTGTATAGACCAATGAAAATAGGGAAAGAGTGAAAAGATATTTTACAAAGGATAGTCCACTATTCTACAGGGATAAGTCTGGAGAAATATAAGTGAAGGATGGAAATGATCTACCAAATTTCCTGGCCAGTTTGGTCAGTAGTCCATCAGGGACTAACTGCAGATGTTAGCACTAGAAACAAAATGATAGGGTTGTGGAGGAAGGGTCTAGAATAAGATCTGTCCTATGAAATTGTATGAGTGTCATCACTGTATTTTGTGTCATATACTCACACCAACCAAGATGGTGGTGAAGCTATGATATCTGCCTTTTTACATCATTATTAGTAAAGATGGTGGCCTTTGCTAGTAGTAAAGAGGGTGTATCACATGACTACTTCTAAGTTAATGAGGTCACCAAGTGAAAATGATAAGGAACCACATGGTTGTTTTCTCCTCTGGATGACTCTTTCCACATAGTAAAATAATACTATTTCTCCTAGGGAATTCAAAGTTCCTGTGGATTTCATTACACACATCAGATATGGATTTTTAGAACTTTTTCTTTAAAAAATTTAGTTAGATTAATTTGGATATAGGAGGATATGGTATCTATTCCCTATGCAGATAGGCCCAAAATAACAAAATAAAGAAATATACTAAGCAATTTTATTATCTCATCCCAAATGGTTTCTGGCCAAAGATAGCTGATAGAGTATCTAGATTCACATCAGGTAGGCGATTTTGTTTTGTGGGAGAGATAAAGATCTGTTGGGGAATATCTTTCTAAGTAACATTACTGACCCAGTTCCATAATGGGAGAAATAGTGGGGCAATTTTGTGCTCATTTTCCCAATGACAACATCAAGGGGCCAGCCTGACCCTGGACAGTGTTTGGAGGACATTGATTCTGGAGTTGGAAGGCCAAATCCCAACAAAGCCAAAGTATCTGTTAGCTTATATTTCTCAGGATAATTTGCTAACTTAACTTTATATGCTTTTTTTTTTAATATACAGAGGGGTTTTATCAGCCAGATTACCATTGTAGAGTTTAGGAATCTGGGTTTAGAAATTTGAGCTGAAGGGCAAAAATTCATATAAAGGAAAAGAGAAGAGTGAAGATAGTGACTTGACAGAGGGGAACTTAGAAGGGTTTTTTGCCATTTTATTTATTGACTTTTTCTGAGTTGATAAGAATTTCGCAAGTATAAAGTACTGAAATTACTCCATGTGTGGCTATTGTTTTATCGATATTCTGCCCAGATCTGGAGGAAAAACTACATAAAAGTTGCAGATCTGATGTTGATGAGGAATAAATTTTTCAGGTTTAATTTTAGGTACTTGAAAAAGATGTCCCTAGACACAAACAATTTGGAACTCATTTCACAAAACAGGGGAGTACAATGTTACAGTTGTTCTTCAAGTCATCACCTATGGTCAAAGAGTGGTCTGAGGAACTCACCAGATTTGTTGATGGGGGAATGACCTGTGTGTACATATCTGGTGCCAAAAGCTGAGAACCCAAGTCAAGAAACTCCTGGAATTCAGTAGAGGACCTAGGTCTCGGTGCCTTCAGACATTGGCTAGTTCTTACCTTCTTCGTGAGTTTGTGGTAGATGTGCTTCATTAGAGAAAGAAAAAGGAACCTCTGCTGATAAACTGAGAAGATAGTGAGAGAGAGAAAGGTAGATGAGGAAATAACCCAACTGAATTTACGGAGCTCACCAAAAGCCCAGAGTTTCACGTCATGACTAGTGTTTGTTAAGTGATACTGAGCTCTCAAGCAGCATTAACTCTGATGGGTGAGTCCAGAGCATAGAGAGAGATGAGTAAAGGGAGAGAAAAAAGGTCAGCAAGATAGGATGAATCCAAGTACTTTGTAGGTCAACCTAAAGATTGATTATTTATCATTCAAAAGTCAATAAAAAATTGTAAATTTTTTAAATAGAAAATTTTCAATGAAATGCATTGAATAAAAAAAAAGTTAGGAGGCTGGGCTTCAATACTCAACATATCACCAGGTTGGCACCTAATTTTAGGTTAACTGAAATGAGTCAAAAGTATAGAAAGCTGACATATCTGCAGAAGCAAAATTGCTACTTTCAACTGATGAAGGACCACAGTCTCTCTGAAGAAGTAGAGACTGTGCAAACATGTCTCAGTGTGCTTTTGGTTTTATAGGGTCATAATGGGTTTTTATAGAAGTTCTATCCATTGGTCAGTTCCTGATAGTCTCAAAGTGGTAGAGATCAGCAGAGGAAAGCTTTCTGGATCCAAATAGTCCATGGGTATCATCAGTGAAGTCAACTTTCCTGCCTGGAGTCTTTCATTTCACCTAGCCCTTCAGGTTACTAACTCTTCAAGAATGAATATTAACACTTTTTCATTTTTTTAAATTTTATGTACATGTCACACATGTACACTACTGCTTGAGTTATCTTTCTTACAGTCAATGTCACATTACAAATATACTTCCATTTTACAAGTTATTTGTTAGTATTTCTGATTTAATGTTTTGTATTTATAGTTCTTTTGTCTACATATGTACCACATGCCAGAAGAAGAGATAATATCCATTTGAACTGCAGTTACAGATGGTTGTCAGCTACCATGTGGTTTCTGGCAATTGAACTTCTATCCTCAGAAAAAGTGTTCTTAAGCACTGAGCATCTTCCCAACCCTGATGTTTCTATTTTTATATTTGTGATTATAACTAAGAATTACAAAAATTTTCATAATATTCACATTGATGTTTTGGCCCATCCTTGATCCTGTTCTCTCATATTTAGTCATGTGAAGTGTCTATTTATTTTCTGATTACAAGATTGTTATAGTTAGGTCGTGTCAAACAGATAACTTCTAATGACACTATTCCTTATCTTTGCCTTGAATGGGATTATTATAGGTACTCAATCTAGAAGTGAGCATTCAACAGTCACTTTGTCTTGGTACTTCTAAAAATCCTTAAGGACAATTCTGATCAGAAAGTGTAAAGCAATGTTGGAGGCAAAAGAATATCTCCTTTCAGTCTCCTTAGGAGTCTCAGTATCAGCTGTGATCTATTGTAGAAGAAGCTTCTCTGATCAAGGTTCAAAAGTGCAACTAACAATATTTAAAGTATGATTGATTAACTGCTTAGTAAACATAATTAATAAAGTTTAATCCAACATAGTTGAAAACAATATGTCATTTGGAGAATACAAAGTCATAAGTGTTTCTTGGAATTTTGCTATATCTAACAAAGTTCATATCCATTTAGGTGGTATTAGTTTTATATATAGATAAATAAGTAACTTTTCTCCAAAAAATAACACACATAGCTAGAGAAAAATAATCATGCTTCTAATTGAAAAAATAGAAGAAAAGTTAAAACTGGATGTATGCAAGAACATGAGAAAACATAATAATAACTATATGATACATAAAAGCAAAATTGAGAGATATCTCATAACATTAAAAGAGCTTACATGTTCATAAATCAACAGAATTAATATTATAAAAATAGGCATATTAGTAAAAATGATTCATCTCCATCAAGCTTCCAAGGACAATTAATAGAAACAAGAAAAAAGTCTTTAAATTATATTTTTTAAAAAATCCTTACTAACAATCCTGGTCAGAAAGTGTAAAGCAATGTTGGAAGCAAAAAAAATCTCAATTCAGATTATGAAAAAAATGCTATTGTAACATAGGACCATAATATGGGAGCTCATGCAAGAAAGCTGTGAAGTTATGGTGGACTATGAATGGGGCAGAGTGCAGAATGGTATTCGCACAAGGCAACTTTCTAGGAAGAATTGCACTAATTATGATAAATGGATACACTTGAAAAGAAGGACATGAAGGAAATGCCCTGTCATTTTCCCATCATCTCTGTGGGAAACACAAAGACTTGGGATAAATATTCTTGATTCTTTTCATATGATTTTTTCACATGAATAAGATACAACACTAGGTGCATTTTCTCACTGTTCTTTCATTTGCTTAAGCTAACTGAACATCACCTCAGATTTGCTTGCTTTAATATTAGAAATGAGAAATGCATTGTTTTCACTACTCGAGTTCAAACAACTGGAGTTCTCTGGTTTTCCTACATAAATCTTTTGACATATTCCTCTATCTGAACATATTTGGTCTCATGACAAGAGGGGGTTGACACAATGGTATTACCACAGAAATAGAGAAAAATGAATCAAGGAAGGAGATTGGAGATCTAAAAACAAAGCTACATGTTGCAACCATTTGATCTTTCACAAAGGTGTCAAATATAATTACTTGATGATGGTGGTGATGATGTGCTTGTGTGGTTTTAACAACATGTTAAAAACCTTTAAGCTGAAAATAAAAGTAACAGAATGTAAATTCATAAAAGAGAATGAGTAAAAACTTGATAATTATTTACATGAATGTGAATGTACAAATGGAAATAAGAACATTGGGTGTCAAAAACATATGAAATACCAATATAGTATCTATGCAGAAGAGTTTTCAAAGAGTTATAAGTACCATATAACTACAGAAAGCATATAGTTGTCAAAGAGGTATAAGTAGCATGAGACTGTTACCAAAAAAATTAAACATCAAATTCTGGGTGAATGTGGGAAATAGGAACTCTTATATATGGCTGGTTAGAATGTCAGCTACTTAATTTATGTTAGGAGTCAAATAGTTTCCCTATAAAAATAAAGACATCAAGAGGGTGTTCTGGATCTAAGAAGATATTTTTAAAATTATGAG
>CAJQZJ010000309.1:2954684-2968789 GCA_907164525.1 Lophiomys imhausi | reverse complement strand
AAAAAAAATAAAAATAAAGACAATTACCACATGATCAAGTTGTACTGCTTTTGGGTATACATATAAAGACCACAGACATTATAAAGTAGAGATAGTGGCACATCTATATTCTAATCAAATACTGAAGCCATAGACCTAATCTCAGTGTCAATCTAACAATGAGAGTGTAAAGTAAATCTGACACATATCACATCAATTACTTAGAGATTAGATGGATCAAAGCCTGTGGCTTATAACAAAATGAATGCAAATGGGTAATCACCACATTAAATGACTACAACATAAAATACCACATATTTTCTAACATATGTAGAAAGTAGAAAAAATCAAGTATAACGTTCACAAGTGAACTATGATCAAATAGGACAATGATAACCAAGAGGGAGGCAGAACAAGAGAGAATTAGGAAACACTAATTTAATCAAATTATATTATGCTCCTGTGTGAAATTTTCTCATAAGGTCTCCTTATTAACTACAATGAAATTAAATGAAAAATAAATAAAAATGAACAATACAGAAATAACTGAGGAAAGGGGAAAGGCAGAGAGAAAAAGAGAGGAAGTCAGAGAAAGTGCATGAATGCCCATAGGCGAGAGAGAGAATAAAAATATAAAATCAAAGTTTATAACATTCCAAGCTAGTAAATAATGTGCATAAGTATCTAAACTTAAATATCTGAACAATTTTGTTACTACTTCGGCACTGCACTGGTACAACAATGCATGACCAATGTGAACATTACTTTATTAATTCTGAAATGACTGTAAAAAATTGTTACTGATAAAGTAAACGATTTATCATAGAAAATTACTGTCTTTCATGGTAGATAAGATAAAATGTACTTATTTGATTACTCTACTGTGGATACATATAATGAAATTATTTACCAATTGAGTCAGTTTAATACACATACTATACAAAAATATGTGCACATAGATTTAATTTGGTGCATCAGAAAGATCATGGTCATTCTTTTCCTGGCTTAATTTGTTCTTGAACTTTAGTTATGAAAGTGTGCCAACTAATCTTGCTTGTAAATTGGCCCCTGAAGATGACAATATGTTGCGTGATGTTTTTTGTCTTTACACGAGGAACTCTGGAATAATCCAGCAGAAAGGCAAGGCATACACTGGCCTACTTATACCACAATAGTTCCTGACTTATTTGGAGACAGACCATACTAAGAAATTTTCATTTGATTGAGACCTCTAGAGTGATTAAATTTACCTTCCACTTAAAAAGGTAACAAGTATCTAAAAGAAAATAAATGCTGTAGTAAGATATTATCAAATGCTTCAGTAGATTTCCTATGTTACAGATAGAACAATTGACAGTTGAATTTTTTTAGGCATAAAAGGATTTTTTTGATTGTTTAATCTTCATTAATTTCATATGACACTAAGTACTCTTAACGTTGGAAGGAATTGGATTAGTTGAAGTGAAACAGGCTGTCCATTTAAAAGGATGTGTGAATATGTGTGTCATTTAATAATTTTATAGTTATCACATTATAAATGTTTGCTCACAGGAGTATGGAGTTAATGGAATAAGACTCTGAAAGAATCATAGTTTGAGATTGTAGCTTTAGCAAACATTGACATTGGATTGTCAGGTGAGAGAAGCATCCTATCACACTTAGTTGTTATATATCTTAATAAAGTCTATTATATTTCTATTAAAAGTAAGAATTTCATTTGTAATCAGTTAATTGACATCATTAAGGAATATGTTAGTGATAAATTATTTTTTATCTTTGTATGCAATATGTGAAATTTTCAATTGGGTTTACTCAATTAATAAATATTAGGAACACAGTATCATGAATAGACTCCTGGGTCAATGTCTTATCAGGTATTCATAGACTCAATTCCATTAAATTCCCTTAATTAATTTGTTCTTTTATACTATTTATCTAATCTGAAATGAATGGATCATGGCAGTTCATACAGTATAATATTTCCTATAGTCTAAAGGAATTTATTCAGAATAGTTCCAGTTTCACTAAGATCATGATGTATGATAAACTATATGAGATCATACTCAACTGATGATATATATATATATATATATATGACTGAATTAAAATCTTACAACCACACAGTGTAAAATTATACCATGTTTGAGAGAAAAAAGTAATTACAGAAAGACTTTTAAATGCATACACACAAAACCTTTTCTGGAATCATTCAGGCTAAGCATTGTATTTAATTTCTCCACATTTTAGGGCCATTCACTATGAATGCCTGGAATCACACAAATGAGTCTGGCTTCATACTTATGGGACTGACAGATTCCAAGAAGATCCAGATGATTCTCTATTTGCTGTTTCTCCTGATATACACACTCAGTGTGCTGGGAAACACAGGCATGATGCTGATCATTCGTCTAGATGCTCAGCTTCACACCCCGATGTATTTCTTCCTCACCCACCTGTCATTCCTTGACCTCAGCTACTCCACTGTCATCACACCTAAAACCTTACAGAACCTGCTGACTTCCATAAAGAGCATTTCCTTCATGGGGTGCTTCATCCAGTTGTACTTTTTTGTCCTCTTGGCAGCTGCTGAATGCTTTATACTGTCCTCAATGGCCTATGACCGCTATGTAGCTATCTGCAACCCCCTACACTATCCAGTTATTATGTCCACAAGGCGCTCCCAAGCTCTCATCACTGTGTCCTATATGATTGGAGCTATGGATTCCTCTGTTACTGTCTTTTGCTTAAGCACATTGAATTTCTGCAACTCCAAGATAATTCATCATTTTTTTTGTGACACATTCCCAATTTTGGCCCTGTCCTGCAGTGATACCTATGGTGCTGAAGCCACCATATTCATTTTAGCTGGTTCTACTCTGCTGATATCCCTTATCACAATATCCTCATCCTATGTGTCCATTCTCTCTACTATTTTGAAAATAAATTCTTCTTCAGGTAAGCACAAGGCCTTCTCTACTTGTGCCTCACATCTTATGGGAGTTACTGTTTTTTATGGTACTATGATCTTCACTTACTTAAAACCAAGCAAGTCCTACTCCTTGGGAAAGGATCAGGTAGCTTCAGTTTTTTATACTATTGTGATCCCCATGTTGAACCCACTCATTTATAGTCTCAGAAACAAAGAAGTGAAAAGTGCTGTGATCAGAGTTGTGAAGAACAGAGAAGGTTTAAAGTAAATTAATGCAACATTGTTGCTAAATATTTAAATTCTTTTCTATTGAGCAATTCTTTGCCTTCTCTCTCTGCATGAATCTGACAGGCCTGTTTCTTCTTTATAATTGTGTGGACCATTATTTACAAAAACATAGTTTTGGCATTTCTCAGAATGTGACTTTAAATGTCTGTGTCATAATTGGAAATCAGGACATTCATATTAAACCCATGCTCCAAATAACTGTGTTTATTAGAGCAAATAGCATGTAATGCTAACATGTATATTCATAATTCCTACACTTTATAGCATTTAATATATCATAAAATGTTACATATTTGTGTTAGAAAACATAATTTTGCAACATTAACAATTTTAAAAGCTACCCTCTTTATAATATGAAATAGTTTGATATATATCCTATCTGTAGCAAGTGGGTGAAATTTTAACCCTATTTCGTCAGGTGAACAAAATATATAGTAAGTCTATGTTAATGTGATAACAAAATGGATATAACACATTGAAAAAAAAGAATATTTCTGCCTTTTATAATTTAAAGACATGGCTAAACTTTCATAATACGCCTGAAAAATATTCACAGATATTTAACAAATTTTAAGTTGTTTTAATCACAATTAAATAAATATCTGGAAAGAAAACTTTTATTTGACTGAATAAAATCAATAGTTCTAAAATGTGGATTTGTGTTAAATTATTGAAGTAAAAATAATAGAAAATGGTATATTTTAATATTGGTGACAATATGGTAAATATTTAAAGTTATTAAGGAAAAGAAACATAAATAATTATTATCATGTATATCCATGTTCTTCTCTATCAATACTTTCATTGTACATCTGTATATGCAGGACAGACCCAAAATATATACTGTTTCTTCTATATTCTCTTGCAACTTTATTCACTTAAAAGTCTAATATTTGATCATCTTTGTCATTACAAGTTGTGAGTTGAACAGTGTATGGAAAAGATCTTATTTTTTTATCTTAATTGCTTAGGAGCTCATATCGTACAGATACATCAAGACAGAAGTCTAAATGCAGTAATAACTCCTATGTCTACCTGCTAAGCTTATAAAAGTTAGATCATTTAGCTTTTTTATGTATACTGTTGCATTGTCTTTTATCATATTAATTTACATTTGTAAAATGTTTAAAATAAATCTTTGAATTGAAGGATTGACAGACATTTCATTGCATTATATAAACCAAATACTCTAAGGCATGGTATTGACAAAGAATTTATGTTTTGTTGTAAGTCATAAATATTTTCTTATAAAGTATTAAATGTATCTTATTTTTAGAATTTTATCTATATATCACATCATTTCTGTTTCATACATCATTATTTTATTTAAGCTTTGTTTTAAATATAGCTCTGGGACTGGAGAGGTGGCTCAGTAGTCAAGAGCACTATCTGCTCTTCCAAAGGACCCAGTTCAATTCAAAACAACCAGTGGCTCCAGTTTCCAGGGATTTGACTCTCTCACACAGATATACATGCAGGCAAAACAGCAATGCACATAAAATTTAAAAATTAAAATTAAGAAGAGAAACTCTAGTCCCATTCTAAGTATTTAACTTTGTTTTTGATCTCTTGTAAGTATATAGATATAAATTCTACACTTAGACATTATCTTTCTAAAATGTATATTAATTATTAACTTAGAATTGTATTGAATGTATATGTATATATATTCAAGTATGTTAATTTTCACAAATACAGACACTCCAGTTTAATTAAATATTGAATATATGCATATTTCCCTATTTTAAGCTCTTTACAGACTGGTATTTTACTTTATCATTTCTTATCTTTGCTTTAGTGATTGTATTGTCTGCAATCTAAATTGTTATTCCTATTGGTTTATGCATGTGCTTAGTAATAACAATTTAATAAATGCTCACAATTAACCTTTTTCCTATTTTGTTCATTTTTGATTTTCAATATTCCTCATTTCATATATTTTCCTCATATTCAGTCAATCATTATTACCATTATTTAACATGAATTTATATTTTCAAATAAAAATGTACCGATATGCTCTCTAACCATATGCGTTATGCTACAAACCATTGAGTTTGTTAGTCACAGTTTTTTTCTTATGGACAATATATATTTATAATCCTAGAACTTGTGCTATTCTCAGATTTGTTCAGAGGTGTCTCTGTCCTCAGTGGGGCAATAGTTAATGCGGAGAGTAAGTGACTGCAGAGTGCTCATCCATGAAGAGGACTTCTATATTGTGTACAAAGTAAGGTGTTTGTGATGGTACTCACCTGTGCCATCATTACCCTCTTACTTTCCTCATCTTTCCCTGCTGTTTCCTTCTTCTCAATTAGTGCCAACTTCCTGTGTGTCCATGTTTTTCCGTGTTTACCTCTTGTGCAATAACCACAGCTATTGTGTGCTCATGATTGTGACTACATGTGTTTCATATTATTCCTCTCAATCCCATAACTGCCTGTTTTGGAATTATTACCTGGCCCTCACAAGGGGATGATATTGATGGATATTGATGTCTTATTTAGGACTGAATACTCAACTATCTATCACTTATTATTAGCACTTTGTACAGTTAAAAGTCTCTGCATTAACTAATACTCAAATATGAATCTTCTCTGATGACAGCTGAGAACAGCACTAAGCTATGTGTGTAATCACACACATCTAGAAGGCAGTCGTCCCATCATATTTTAACTTACGGTTTACCTTGCTTTAGTCCCATCTATGTCTATGGCTAGGAAACTTATATTCTTTGTGTTAGTGACAATAGTCAAAAAAACTACAACTTTGGAGAGAGCATCAAAATTGAGAGCATTTTTCAATTTTAGTTGAGAAATCTTATCTTCTTTATAATAAATGATCAAAGCATTTACATAGTATGATTAAATAATAAAATCTATATTAAACTTGAAATAGTTTATATTTTGCTGTTTAATTTAATTTCTGTATCCTTATATATTATATCCTCTGTGGATACTAGCCTTACATACTAGGTCAATTCAGTAAGGATGACCATTACCCAGTAAACTAAGGTAACAACCAAGGAAATTTTAATTTGTTAAGTCAAATCATGTTGTATTTCATGAGACTGCATAAGCTAGGAGGATGTAGCAACTGTAATGATAGTTTCTTGAGTCATTATTCTAATACAGGAAGTTTAAAAATATAGATAAAATTTAATCTATAAATGAAATCATATTATGTGAAATCACCAGGTTACTTTTTTTTCTGCTTCCCAAGAAGCTTCAATGTATATACCTCAACACTCAGTTATAAAATACCTTCTAATATTGTCCTTAATATAACATAGACCCGATTCCATTTTTTGGAATTTGTGTTATATTTTAACACAACATAAAATATACATAGTTTTGTTTTTCTCATTTTTTCTATATAGGATATTGAATATAGGGTCTTAGATATATGACAAATACTCTTCTTTTGACCTATGTACCTAAACATCTTTTTCTTTTATTTTGAGCCAAAAGCCACAGGTATTTGCCTCAGCTTGACTTGAGATTTCATTCCCCTCATCTTACCTTCTTGAGAAGCTGGAATTACAGGACTGAAGCAAGAGACTGGATATTGATTTGTCATTCTATTTCAATTTTAAATATATGTGTGTGTTGCCTACATGTACATGTGTACTATACATGCCTGGAGCTCAAAGAGATTAGAAGATTGTATCAGATACATCAGATACCCTGTAATTGGGGTTATGGATGGCTGTGAGCTGCCATGTGTACATTGGGAGATATTTATAGTCCTCTGCAAAAGCAGCACTTTACTATGGTGCCATCTCTACCCTCAATACTTTAAGTAAACCATTCACTTTTCCCTTATATTGGTTTTACTGAGTTACTTAAGGCCAGTGATATTTCTTATAACATGATATGAAGAGTTGGTAATACAATTGGAAGAAGAAAAAAATCTGTTCTTCCCTTAATGTAAATATAATAATCTTAAAATAACAGTCTATAAAACCATGAAAGTTAGGTGTTTATCCTGAAGCTAGTCTTTTAAAACATGTAGTATTGGGACTAGGCATGAAAGCACATGCCTTAATTATCAGGACTCAAGAAGCAGAAGCAGGTAGACCTCTGAGTCTGAGGTCAGCTTTTCTACACAATGACTTCCAGGACAGCCAGGGCTGTTGCACAGAGATAACCTTTAAAAAAAAAAAAGAAAAAAGAAAGGAAGGCAGGATGGAAAAAATATAAGGAATACAGTATTGAACAAGTTAATTTTGTGTATTATTTCCTTTTCTGTAATAAATGGTGATACCACAGATATTTCCTGGAATGTTTATGAGACCTACATGAAATTGTGTATGCAACTAAATGTGCTCAATATCTCATATACTGTACATAACTGTGTGTTCTTAATTGCAAAGAAGGTCAGTTTCTTCCATCTCTATGTGGTTTTAAATATATTTGAAAATAAAATTGTAAAGACAGTTTAACTGGAGAAAACCTTCAACATTATTGTAGAAACTGTTTTGTGTGACATGGGTATTTATATATTTTTCTTTGTATTTGATGAAGGACATGAGAGGGTTTGTGATGAGATTAACAATTTTAATCAAATGATGGTAAACAGAATAAGTGCATATGATAATATCCATGTGCTCAGATCCCTCTATGCCTTTCTGAATAGGAACACTTTTCTTGAAGAGAAGCAAGGACCTTCTGGGAACTTAAAGGACATGTATTCAGAAAGTAGAAAATTGCATTTCTTTATTATCATCCCGTGCATAGAAATTAGCTAAGAGCCAAGTGATATTACTACGTCCTGTTTTGTTTGGTGGGGAAAGGCACTTTACTTTTGATGACTCTGTATGAGACAGAAAATTATAGTTCTGTGGTTGTGTGCAGGAAATTTGTAAATGAACAATTGAATAGAATAGATAATTTAAAAACTAGTTCAATGTATCTAAGAATATATACACAAGTTTAACTTTCAAGAGCAAAATACAAATGAAATCTATACAGACATTCATTATTAATTGAAAATAGATATTACAAAGAAATGAAACACCAGAGATATTGGGAAAAATGAAAGCCAATATTATTGCTTGTTTATGTGTGTGTGTGTGTGTGTGTGTGTGTGTGTGTGTGTGTGTGGATTGGATGCACAGCAGTGAATCCACTTTAAGACTTTCTATGTAGGTTGCTCAAAAGACCATAAGAGAAGGTTGTTATGATGCACCTATAGCAGTCCTGTGTGCATATCTAAATAAAGGGCAGACACTACCTTAGAGAGCAGCACACTCATTTAACACATCACAACAACCAAGGCTTGGAAATAGCCTAGGTACCCACTGACACAGGATTGAGTAAAGAAAATCTGTCACATATACAGTATGCAGGTACATACAGTGTGCAGTATTTTTCAGAAATTACATGAGCAAATACTGTGGTGTGTTTAAAAATTTGTATAAATTGAGATCATTATATTAAGGGAAGTTAACCAGACAAAATCAAATTTCATATTTTTATTTACATATGAAATCTGAAAACAAACATATTTGGAAAACAAAACAAGTTCATCCAGGCTGAGGACTGAGGGTGAGACAGGGAAGTAGAGAGTTAATATTATCAAAATTAAATATACATTACTGTAAAATATTGAAGAATTAAGTGAAAACTAAATTTACAGTAAAGAAAAAATCTGCTTCCTAAGGATTGACAGAAAAAGAAATTATAACATAGTAGTAAAATAATTGAAGAGATATCTCCAAAGTACCAATGGGTCTGGGAGCACGTCCTGCCCTGTCCCATCATGCTGCCACCACTGCCGCCGCCACCACCACCACCGGAGATGCTTAGGCACTTGTTGGCTTTGCTGCTGAGGTGGGGGCATTGTGGGTGCGAGTGCATTGGCCACCTTCCAGCTGCCACCTGTGTTCCTGTACTCCGGGTATACATCAGAGCTTGCCCTTGTCTACAACCAGCTCCCAACTCTTGCAATCCAGTAGAACCCAACTGGGAGGCCTATGGTGTAGGTATCAGGATTACTTCTGTCCCCGGGGCTAATTGCGGACCTCCACATGTTGAACTATGGGTTTCCACAGAGAATGATCTTTTCATTCTACTTCCATCAATAAGCTATTCTTCTCAGCTCTCCTCTTACTACCCACTGTCCTCATGTCTACCATACTCCTGAATTTGGACACTGGAAAACTTTCACAAAAAAAAAAAAAAAAGCATTTGGGGGAAATGCCAGGAATCAACTTTTTGCCAAGAAGCGATGGTTTTTGAAACAGAGATGATATTTGAATAAAAAGAAGCAACCTCCCAGCAAAGTGTCTAAACTTAACTCAGAACCTCCAAGTAAAGGGGTAAAGGGGCAACTTAAAGATTAGATGCCATTTTGAAGATCATGCCCCAAGAAGAAAGAGGCAGCTGCCTGCAAGAGAGAGCCAGAGCAGTTTGTGGAAAGGAAAGCATCATTATGTTGCTTGACTTCCACTCCTTCAAAGAATATTGATTCTGTTTTAGCTAAAATAGATTTGTTAATGGAGTTTCAGTGTCTTACCAAAGATATAGAGTCACCCATCTCACACCCAGAAGAAGGGCTCCTTGATGAAAAGTGCTGCAGAGAACTCCACTTAAACTCATACAGAGAATAAAGGCTCCAAGAAGAACCCCTTGGTGGACATTGCTGAACAGAACTCCAGCCAAGTTCATTCATAAGAAAAGAGCTCTAAAGTCTCAAAACTTGCCAAGGAATATGACAGCAGTCAACTGTGTAATGGTGGGCCAGAACCCAAGGGCGTTGCTATTTCCTTGGCCTCATTCAGCATTGTGAACTACAGTGGAGATGTGCTTTATGGTAGGTACATCTTCCTCTCCCTGTCATATCGTGGACTACAGGATCAGATGGAATGGCATCTGAAAGAGCCACATGGCTAATGCTACACCCTTTAAGATTGTTCAGAGTCAGATCTCCCCTTATCCCAAGGAAGATAGTTTTAGGGCATGCCATGCCATAAACAATGACAAGAAACACTACAGTATCATTCCAAGTCCCTCACCCAAGACACTACCCAAATACCATGCCTCAACAGGAAAGCTGAATGTCAAGAGAATGTCACTTTATCCCTGAAGCATCACACCAAGAAGCTTCTGATTCAGGACATCCAGGCTGGAAAAAGTAAGCATTCTTCAGATTGAAGATGCCCAGGCTACCATGGATTTGTACAAGCTGGTGGAAGTTAAATGGGAATAGCATCTCGCCCAGAATCCTCCAGAAAATTAGTAATCCCAGGAAAACACATGTAGTAGACCAAGCCACAGTTCTGCCAGCTTCACACCTGTAGAAATTAGACTTGTTGGAGAGAGGGGCTTAACAAGAGACTTAATACCCATTGAAATTTCATATCAGCTATTGTGGTTTCTGGTGGCTAAGAGTCTCATGGAAGTGGAAACCATTAAAACCCACCTCTAGGTCAGGCAGGTGGCCCAGGCATGTAATTCCAGATATTTGGTTCCTGATTTAGGGTCTGCCTGGGCGACAGAATTAGTTCTAGGCCAATAGACCCTGTCTTAACATAAAGAGGGCCAAGAGTAAATCTCAGTGATAGAGCATGTGTCTAGCAAGCCTTCAGAGGCAATCACTAAATATGGCATAATAAGCTACAGTACAGGCACCATTTCTCACATGAAGGCCAGATGAGGTGATTCAGTAGGAAGAAAAGTGTCCCAAAGACAGACAAAAGAATCAGAGACTGTCTCTGATCCTACTGTTAGGATTCCCATGAGAACAATGGTTTAAGCAACCATGACATACATGCAGAGGACATAAGTTAGACCTATGCAGGCTCCCTGATCTCTGAAAGCCCACTTGAATCCAGGCCACTTGATTTCATCGGTCATGTTCTTGGGGTGTCCTTGATCCCTCTGGCTCCTCCAATGCTTTTCCATAGGACTTTCCTACCTCTGCTTAGTGACTGTGGGACTCTGCATCTGCTCCTGTCAGTTGACAGATAAAGTCTGTTTGGTTTCTCTCATGGTGATTGTGTTATGCTCCATTCCCAAACAGCAACACCTCATGCAGGCAGGACAAACAGTAGGTTGTTGGAGAAAGGTCTTTCTGAGAAACTCTCTGATTGGTTAATAAAAGTCACTGATGGCCAATGAACTGGGCAGAAAGAGTATATAGGAAGGTGAGACTATCTGGGATGAAGAGAGGAATTCTTTCTTTGCACAGAGATTCCTCTGTGTAAAACCTAAAGATTCCTCTGGGAATTTTTTTCCCACCAGGACTCAGAAGCAGCAGCATGTCTCTGTGTGAACTCTGAAGGTACAGAAAGATACATGTCTGGCTTGGATTAGGCAGTCAGGTTAATTTGGATTAGTTAGTTGAGAGTCTCCCCAGATAAGACCTAAGTGTTGAAACATTAAAAGGTCTTGGTGGATTTAATTATTGGGAAGAATGTCCCATGGGTTTCAAGACTCCAGCTAAGGTCATTCAGTCCCACCAGTACTACAGGTTAACCATGCCTGCAAGCCTTCAGCCAAGGCAGGCCTACAGGCTTCTAACTAAGGCAGGCTTAAAGGCTTCCCACTGAAGGTCTCCACTTTAGGCAAGTCAGGTAGCAGGGCCTCCCAACAAACCCTGGTGGCTGCCCTGCCAGGCCTACAGGCCCCCAGCTAAGGCAAGTCAGGCCTGTCTACCTCCTGTGTAGCCTCAAGCTTCTCCACTGACATAACATAACAATTTATAGTTATTAGTAAATATGATTGTTAACAAGGTTGAAGTTTCAGGCGGGGCCCAACATAGGGCAGGTATTATGGGTAACTTGGCTTTCAAAACTGTAGAAGAAACTGGAGGTTTTGAAACTATGACACCAGTTGTCTACAAAATGGCAATGGTTGAAGCTGGGTTCTATCCTGTTTTTCAATCAGACCAGATGTTTTATATTGTTTGCTTTTTTTTTCTCTCTGATTGGTTTGTCATAAGAAAGAACCTTGCTACACTTTCATAACTAAAAGTAAGCAAATTCAGATTGAAGAGCTCAAGAAAAATCTTCCAGGCATGTGACTGAAACTGGCAAAATGCCACATTCTTTTCTAGGTACATCCCCACCCACTGCATGCATCAGTAGACGACCAGGTAGGTAATAGTGTTAATGTGGAACCAAGTGCGTACCCAGAGGAGCTGCTTGGTACTACACAGTCACCATCAGCTTTCCCCATTATGTTTCAATTTAGGCCTAGTAATAATGATGGTCAAGGCAATCAGGAGTCAACATGGTGTCCAATAGATATTTTGTATTGAAAATGACTTAAGGAGTCTATTGTTTCTTATGGAATGCATTCATTATTCATTAAGTAAATGTTAAATAATTGGGCTATACAAAATAGAGTCATCCCCCAAGATTGGAAAGGATTAATATCAGCTGTACTAGAAGATAGTCAGCAATTGCAATGGTTGTGGTGGTGGAGGTTTGAAGCCATGAAATCAGAACAACAGAATATAGAAAGGGAAATAAATGTGCTAAAAGACCAAATGCTTGGTGAGGAAAGTTATGCTAACATATGGGAACAGATCCAATTAGAAGATGATGTGATAGAATAATATCATGTTGCAGTTCTAAGAGCTTGGTATATGGTTGTTGAGGCAGAGAAAAGATCTACTTCATTTTCTAAGATAATACAAGGTCCTGTGGAAACATTCTCAGACTTTTTAGGGAAGTTGACTTCAGCTGTTGATAGATCTGTATCCAACCCTGATGCCAGACAGGAGTTGATAAATACCTTGGCATTTGAAAATGTAAATGGTAAATGTCAAAGAGTAATTAGACCATTGAAAGCTTGAGGAATCCCAATAGATGGGTGGATAAGAGAAACAACTGATATTGGTTTTCAGGAACATAAGCTTATTTATTATTATAGTGCAAGATATTGCTAGGGGTCTTACTTGGTATTTTAATGTGGTGAATGTGGTCATTTCCAAAGATATTGTATGACTACAACCTCCAGAGCTCAAATTGACTTCAGAGCTCAAAATGACAGGAGCCTTGTCTCTGCAGAACATGGTCATAAAGGGGCATGTGTAGTGTCTGGTAACAATGGAATGGCCAGGCTTCCAGGATTTTGTAGTCCTAAGTAAAAGGTAAACACTTGTATCAGGATTGTAGATCCAAAAGGGACATAAGAGGTAACCTCTTGCAAGAAAATGAAGGGAGGAGCCTGTCAGTTCAAGGCCACACAACAAAAAAACATGAAACTTTTTCCCTTAGCCAGCCACAGTGTTACAAGAAATCAGGAAGAACAAAATTAACTACGGCCTATCATTTGCATGCTATTGAAGTCAGTGCAGTTTTAGATCTGGCCACAGATGAATCTATTACACGATCCCAAACAGATGAATGTTATAAGCTGTCCATTAGCATTTATGGTCCTTTATCATCAGGGACAGTAAGATTAATCCTTGGAAGAAGTGGATTAAGTTCTCAAGTTTTTATTGTGCATCCAGGTTTTATAGATGGAGATTGCAAAGAAGAAATTAAGATTATGGTATCTGTAAGGAAAGAGATGAAAATTAATGCAGGGGATAGAATTGCTCAGCTCCTGTTGTTTCCTTACATCAAGGGCAAGGCTGCTCCAACAGAAAGAACAGGAGTATTTGGGAGTACTGGAAAACATGTATTTTGGCAAATAATAGTGAATGATCAGAGACCAAAATTAAAAATGCAAATGAATGGTATTGAAATAAAAGGATTCCTTGATACAAGAGCTGATGTAATTCTCCTCTCCCAGGAGTCTTGGAATCCAAAACAGCCACTTCAAAAGGTCTGTACACAGTTTATAGGAACTGGTAAGTTATCACAAATACAGCCAAGTGTATGGTAGACTAACTGTGTTGGACCAGAAAGTCAAACATGGAAGTTGAGACCTTATGTGGCTGATGTACCCATAAATTT
>CAJQZJ010000309.1:2856154-2954284 GCA_907164525.1 Lophiomys imhausi | reverse complement strand
CCCAAATCAGCAGGAAGTCATTTTAAGAGAACAACGTCCCATCCCCAGAAGGTGGGGAGGGTGTTCTCCCCCTTTGGTTATTTGATAGATAATAGAAAATTTTGTTATTTAGGGGAAAAGACTACAAGCTGTTAAATGGTCTTGTTAAATGGGTTTTGGAGGTTAGACCCAGGGACTTCTCTCTTTTGCTTTTCTGTATTCTCCTTTCTCTCCTATATAGGAGTGAACAGACTTGAGAAAAATGGGACATAGACATAGTATAGGAAAGAACAAGAAAAAAGGACAGATTATTGAATATAGCTTTATACCTTTGTATACTGATACAAAATTAATATTATATTTGGCTAAATTGGTATTGATCATTGTATATTAATGCAAATTTAAGATTGTATAGGGCTACATCGGTATTGATCTTTGTATATTGATACAAAATTAAGATTATATTTGGCCACAATGGTATTGACCCTAGTATATTAATGTTAAATTAAGATTGTATTGGGCTACATCGGTACTGATCTTTGTATATTGATACAAAATTAAGATTATATTTGACCACATTGGTATTGATCTTTGTATATTGATACAAAATTAAGGGTAACGCTTCTTAAAGGTATTGTTTGTAGTAATACTAAAAATGAAATGTCAAGTTTTGACCTCTCACTACCAATCGACATAAACTGTTTAGGATAATTAAGAAACGGAAACTAATAGTCATGAAAACGTGTCATTTTGTTAGTTACTATGACAGTCTATCACAGTTATTTTCTAAGCTACTCAGAAATCAAGTTGCTAAGAGACAAGCAATATTTGCTTATCTAAATATAAGAGATAGATAGGGCATCTTCAAAAACCTCAAGAGATCTTCAGAATATGGCATTCAAAGATGTTTTCTTAACTTAAGATTTTTTGATATTGAGACATGTCAGCTCCTGACAGCACCCCCTATATTACTCCAAGTAGAAGATGAGCATCGAAGAATCTCCAGTGGGAGATGATTAAATTGGTGGTAAGCCATTCTCTTGGCAAGAAAAACCACTTGCTTCAACTGTACACAGACTTCTGTCCAAAAAGGACAAAACTTGGAAGCAGGTAAGTCGACAGCCTAGCTCTGCCAAGACAGGGTAGGTAAGTCCTTCATAATTCCTGCTCTACAACCAATGTCTGTCAGAGAAATGGGACCAAATGCCTGAAGATTGATGCTGTAATGTATGGAGAGAAAATGGGAACTGTCCAGGCAGCCACTGGTATGTCATTTTTTAGTTTTGGAAGCTGCAGGCCCTGCACTTCCTATATAATCAGATATATTCATCCCTCTCAGGTCTCTGAGGTGGTTGAAGAATAGATAGCTAGAGTCTCATAGTTAAATTTTGAGTTGTTTAGGAATCAAGAGGGTGTTCTGGATCTAAGAAGATATTTTTAAAATTATGAGGCAAGTTAGTATGAAAGCTGAGTTAGATATAGAACTTTAAACACATGGAGATGGTTAGATAGTAGAATGTTAAAGTCAGGTGCCAAATACATATGGACTGGACATTGGGAATGTATGCTAAGCCATATAACTCTTATAATTGTGGCCTATTTATTTCTGTTGTTTTGTATTGTATTTATAGTTATAAGAAAAAGAACCATTATTTGGACTGAAAGGGAGAGCTGTTGGGGGGAAAAATAAATACCTTAAACTAAAAAAAAAAATAAATAAATAAAACAGAAAAAAAAGCAACATAAGACAGTTGAATTATTTACTGTAATTTTAAAGATAAGATACACAACCATAATTATTATAGGAATAAAACAGATTTAATTAATATTTATTTTAAAGAATAAATATAACAAAACCTAAAAAAAAAAAAAAAAGAATGATAGGGAAAGATTTGCTTTCTCTGTACTTACTTTTTTTTTTTTTTTTTTTGGTTTTTCGAGACAGGGTTTCTCTGTGTATCTCTGGCTGTCCTGGCCTCACTTTGTAGACCAGGCTGGCCTCAAACTCACAGAGATCCTCCTGCCTCTGCCTCCCAATTGCTGGGATTAAAGGCTTGAGCCACCACACCCAGCCAACTTACTTTTAATAACAGTAGGCTAATCAAGAGGTATAATTGGAATGTGTTTCCACAGGAAATGTTGAATATTCCAACTCTGTGTCTATTTGGTGCAATATTTGGTACAAAAACCATTAGAAATAATTCATAAACAATTTCCTCAATCTATTATTTTTCATTATATGAATGATATTTTGTTTTTGCTGATTCTGTTGTGGGTACTTTAGATAACTTGTTTAAGGAAACACAAAGAATTCTACCACTATGGGGGTTAAAAATTGCTCCTGAAAAAATACAGAAGAGATTCTATTTTGTATTTGAGTTATAAAATAAGTCATCAAAGAATAAGACCACAAAAGGTACAGATCCATAGAGACAAATTGAAAACTCTTAAGTATTTTCAAAAATTAATGAGAGATATTAACTAGCTGATGCCTCCTCTTGATTTAGTACTTATGAGTTAAGTAATTTGTTTCAAACATTACAAGGGGATTCAAATCAAAACAGTCTAATATGTCTAACTGATGAAGCAGAAAAGGAGCTAATTCTGGTAGAGCAAGGATTGCAATATGTATATATATGTATATATATATATATATATATATATATACATATACATATACACATATTACAATCCTATTAATCCTAAACTTGATTGTATTTTGGTCATTTTATTACCAAATCATTCTCCTACAGCATTCATTATGCAATGGGAAGATAGTATTATGGAATGGATTTTCTTACCACATAAACAAAGTAAAAAATCAAAGACATACTTAGAAAAGATATCTGAATTAATTGTAAAAGTTAGAATAAGACTGCATTAATTATCAGGAATAGACCTGGCCAAAATAGTAATATCTCTTACTAATGCTGAGATTATGTTATTGTGGGTAATCCATGAAGACTAGCAAAGAGCTTGCAGTAACTATTTGGGAGAAACAAATAACAAATTTCCTAAAAGCAAATGTATACAATGTATTAAAAGAACTAATTGGATTCTTCCTCATATTGTAAAGGGAATGTCAATTCCTGATGAACCAACATTCTATACTGATGCTAACAAGTTGGGAATGGCAGGTTATAAAGCAGACAAAATCAGCAAGGTAATCAAAAGTCCATATACCTCAATTCAAAAGCCAGAATTTTATGCAATCCTTATGGTGCCATTAGACTTTCATGAGCCTCTTAACATAATTACTGATTCTCTGTATTCAGAAAGAGATGTATTGCATATAGAAACTGATGAACGTATTCTTGTTAGCACATCATTAACTTCTTTATTTATACAATTGAAACAGATCATAGGAGTAGAAATAACCCATTATATATTACTCTTATTTGGTCTCATACAGGTTTGCCAAATCTATTGGCACAAGGAAATGAGGGTACTGACAAATTACTAATAGGAAAGGTGTTGAAAGCCTCAAACTTTCATGAGAAATATGTTAAGAGCTCACATAAAAAGAAAAGAATTCTCTATTACCTGGAAACAAGCCAGGGAAATAATAAAAATATAGGAGTCCTACATGTTCTCTGTATAACCAAATTCCATTACCCTGATGGTAGTAACCCTAGAGGTATTAAAAAGAATGAAATTTGGCAAATGGATCTGTTTCACTTACAGAAATTAGAACACAAATGCACGTTTTTAAAAAACATCATACGATTGATATATACTCAGGGTTCCAATGGGCAACTGCTTTAGTTTTTGAAAAATCTGATTGATTTATTACACATTTATTAGAAATAATGGCATTTATTCATATACCTGTACAAATTAAGACTGATAATGCTCCAGCATAAGTATCTAATGACATGAAGCAGGATCTACACAATGGAATACTACTCAGCTATCAGAAACAATGAAATCATGCGATTCCCAGCCAAATGGATGGAATTAGAAAATTATCCTGAGTGAGCTAACCCAGACTCAGAAAGATGCACATGACATCTATTCATTTATAATCGGATTTTAGCCATATAGTACAGGATAACTATACTACAACCAGTGCACCAAAAGGAACAGGAACATAGATAGACTTGATTACCTATTAATGAGACACTTTGCCCTAGTGTTGCCATGTAGGCCTCCAGTATATGAGGAAGCTCTTAACCCTTATAAGACTGCTAAACTGTGGTGGGGGACTGAAATGTGGGACACTCCACTTTGGAGTAGTAGGATAGAAGGGAGAAGGAGTAGAGGGTGGGAAGTTGGACTGGGAGGGGTGGAAAGAGGGCACTGTGATGGAGATGTAGCTTGAAGTAATAAATATTGAAAAAAAGAAAAACTAATAATATAAAGAATATTACTGGTATACCACACAATCCTACAGGACAAGCACTTATATGAAGAGGTAATCATATCTTAAAAGAGATGAAACTGAAAATCTTTGGTAAGGCAAAAGACACTGTCATTCGAACAAAACGGCAGCCTACAGATTGGGAAAAAATCTTCACCAACCCCACATCTGACAAAGGGCTAGTATCCAAAATTTACAACGAACTCAAGAAACTAAATGCCATGAAACCAAATAATCCAATCAAAAAATGGGGAACAGAACTAAACAGAGAATTCACAAAGGAGGAATCCCTAATGGCTGAGAGGCACTTGAAGAAATGCTCAGCATCCTTAATCATCGGAGAAATGCAACTCAAGACAATTCTCAGACTCCATCTCACACCTGTCAGAATGGCTAAGATCAAAAGCTCAAATCACAGCATATGCTGGCTAGGGTGTGGAGAAAGGGGAACCCTCCTCCATTGCTGGTGGGAGTGCAGGCTTGTACAACCACTATGGAGGTCAGAATGGCGATATCTTAGAAAACTTGGAATAGCTTTACCTCAGGACCCATCCATACCACTTCTGGGTATACATCCAAATGACTCTGCACCGAATCACAAGGAAGTTTCCTCATCTATGTTCATAGCAGCTTTATTTGTAATAGCTAGAAACTGGAAACAACCCAGATTTCCCTCAACAGAAGAATGGATTAAAAAACTGTGGTACATCTACACAATGGAATACTACTCAGCTATTAGCAAGGAGGAAATCATGCAATTTGCAGCCAAATGGATGGAACTATAGAAGCTCACCCTGAGTGAGCTAACCCAGACTCAGAAGAATGCACCTGGCATCTATTCACTTATAGTCGGATTTTAGCTACATAGTACAGGATAACTATACTACAACCAATGCACCAAAGGGAACATGGACTTAGACTTTTTTTTTTGTCTTGTTTTGTTTTGTTTTGTGTGTGTGTGTGTGTGTGTGTGTGTGTGTGTGTGTGTGTGTGTGTGTGTATGTGTTTAGTTTTCTCTCCCTGGCAATGAGAACCTTTTCACTGGTGGTACCGCCTTGTAGGCCCTCAGTGTATGAGGAGGCTTTTGGCCCTCATATTACTTCTGAACCAGGGTGGGGACTGTTATATAGGGACACTCCACTCCAGGGGAGTGGGATGGAAGGGTTAGGGGGTAGAGGGTGGGATGGTGGGGCTGGGAAGGGGAAAAAGGACAATATGATGGAGATGTAACCTGAAGCAACAAATAAATAAATTAAAAAAAAGAAATCATCAGAGAAGCTACTTCAGTTAAGCTTCTTATAGCTTATGTTATGTTTGTCATTTTACAATAAGGTATTTATAATTCATTGCATTAGTAGTTCTAAAGTGTATCTGCTTCTATTTTCTCATGGTGACTCAGCAAGTAGCTGACACCTAATTTCTATATTCTTTTTCTCTATATATTGCTAACATACCCCTTCATTAACATCCTACGTACATGCCACACACACACCTACACATAGTTGCACATGATAATTTTAGATTTTTTAAGGAAACTCCAAAGAAAAGTACTTACAACATATTTCTTAATAGAATAGTGCTACTAACAGTAATATATAACCTAAAAGCATTAACCATATGTATAACACATGTGAAAACGATATGTGTTTGTTTGTGTATGAGATTGTGTTCATTTGTGTATGAGATTATAGTGCCTTACTATTCCATCCATATTTAGTGTCAGGAGAAAAAAAAAGAGAGATGATTATTAAACAAAAGGGGGAATTAAGGTATCCCAGGGATAGATTGTACAATGCTTTGCTAACATTGAATTTACTAAATGTTGGTGAAACCAATACTACTGCAGCTCAGAGACATTGGGCTATAGAAAAAAACTGAGGAATTAAGTCAACCAATACATTATAAAAATATTTTAACTTAAGAGAAGAAACCTGCCATAGTTTTAAGATGGGGACATGGTTATAGCTATGTGTCTACAGGGAATGAAAAAATGTGGTTACCAACAAAACATAAAGATTAGATCTGAGCAGGAAGAACCTCCTATTAGCTGGGATATGAATGTCTTTGCATGGTATTAACTGTCTGGTGTTCATGATATTCCATCTGTCATCTAGATTGGATGGAGTGTATGCTTTAAATGGATTTACACAAAGTTGACATATGCCTTTCACCTGCTCAAATTTAGAGCAGAACTTTATTTTCAGAGTCAAAAACTGAATGATAATAATGACAAGACAAATAGGCCAGATGACTCAGCCTAGCAAACTGCTTCAATCACTGTTTTCTCAAAAACTTGCATGAAAATCGGTTTTATTGTTACAAGAGAAGGAACCATTGTTGCACTGAAAGGGGAGGCTGTAGGGGGTGGGGGGAAAGATATACCTTAAACTTAAAAAAAAGGGGAAGATGATGGGGGGTTGAGGGGGAACAGGGTGGGACTGGAGGGGGAGTAGGGAGGGGACTGTGATTGAGATGTAACTTGAAGAAATAAAAAATAAAGGCTACCCCCAAAATGATTGATTTGAACTGGACAAAAGCTATAACTAGCTTTCCCAGAAATTGGCCAATATCTCAATTTTTAAGGGTACCCAAAATATTTACACTTCCATTTCCAAGACATGGGATAGAAGGGTTTTTGTGTGTGTGTGTTGTATGCTATGTGTTGTGATTAATTGTTATTGTCTAGGATGAATGGATATGATACGTGTTGTGAAAAATAAAATAACAGTTGGATTCAGGGAGTTTCTTCTTTCCCTCACTCTATTCTTTCTTTTATTATTAAAATTTTAAAGTTATTTTGTTGATATTAATAAATATTGATGAAAATGTAAGATTATTTTGCTATATTAATAGATATTATTAGAAAGTCAAGGTTATTTTGCTTATATTAGCAATTATTGATAGAAATGTAAGATTATTTTGTTCTACATGCCCTTAAAGGTGCATTTAGTTTCAAATTTCCAAGATCTCTTTTTATAAAAATATCAATAGAAAGATATATTTTTTTTGAAAAAAGCAAATTTGCCCTAGGAAAGACATTACCTGCCAAAAATGAACACACCAAAGCTATGGTATAGCAGGGTTCTGTTCTTGTCTTTCCAGGAGAATAAAAGCATCCAACTAATGAGTCTGGAGATCGTTGGACAACTGAAACTTTTGAAGAAAATGGAACCAGACACCAAAAAAAGACAAGACAAGTAAGTAGCCCAGATGATTGATCCCCACAGACTGTTCCAGCCAGGACTTCAGTAAAGCCCTGAACTTTATCACCCAAAGTCCAGCTTCCGACTACAAACTACTCAGGACATTCAAATTGCTGAGTAGATAGACACTGGACAACAAATGTTACTACTAATTTGCTTTATACTTTTTCCATTTTATTTGGGCCCCCACACAGGTTTTCTATGTCCCAATTCAGTAGGAAGCAATTTTAAGACAATAATGTCCCATTCCCAAAAGGTGGGGTGAGTGATTCTTATGGTCATTTGGTGGGTTATAAATATTGTCATTTAGGGGTATTGATTACAAGTCCTTAAATGGTCTTTTTAAGCAAGGTATAAGAGGTTAGACTTAGGGATTTCTTTCTTTTTCCTATATCCTCCTTTCTCTTTTGTGTAAAAAAAGGGTGGGGGGAGTATAGGCATGATATAGGAATGATAACACAAAAGGGTAAATTATTGAATCTACTCCTATAGATCATTGTATATTGATACACAATCAATATATTTTGACTAGGTATTTTACTTATATAATTCCTTAAAATGCAGTGTGAAGTGCTAGTCCTTTTGAGAGCAACTATCAAAAACTGTTTAGGATATTTAAAAACTGCAACCCTTTTATCTGCCCCCTACCTCCTCTGTGCCTTCTGGGACAGAGCTAGCTCACCTGACCTGAAAGTTGGGCCCCAAGCTCCACTGTACCTTCCCAGCCCATCCAAGGTGACAAGGCCTCACTTCCCAGGAGCATCTAGTTCCTTCCTCCTCACTCAACACCACCTCAATATCCTTGAACCCCAACACCTAGGTTAGAGCTCAGCTCCTCTCTTCCCACCAATCCCCCACCCTGCCCAATGCCCTGGGGCCCTCCTAGCTGATCTGAGCTGGAGGCAGTCCCTGCAAACATCTTCCTGATCTGTGCCTCCCTCGATATGCTGACCTTTACCCTCAGGACCAGCAGGACCACTCAGGTTGGATTTATCCCTTTCCCCTGCCCTCAGCTCCCCTGTGCCTTCTGAGACCAAGTGAGATCACCTAAGCTGTGCCCCGAGTTCCACTGTACCTTCCCAGCCCTGTTGGAGGTAACAAGGCCTCACTCCCCAGGAGCATCCAGCTCCATCCTCCTGACCCCTTACCACCTTAGGCCTCCTTAAACCCCAACACCCATGTTAAATCTCCCCTTCCCTCACCCCCACCAACCCCTCACCCTGCCCAACGCCCTGAGCCCTCCAAGCTGATCTGAGCTAGAGGCAATCCCTCCAAACATCGTCTTCCAGACTTGAGCCTCCCGGGATATGCCTACCTTCTTCCTCAGGACCACGCAAGTTGGATTTCTCCCCTTTCCCTGACCCCACATGCCCTGCTACCAGAACTTTAGGCCAGAGCCAGCTCATCTGAACTGAGGGCAGTGCCCCAAGCTCCAGTTACCTTTGTGCCCTACTGGATATGACAGGGCCTCACTACCCAGGACCATGCAGCTCCATCCTCCTAATTCCACACCATCTTGGGCCTCCTTGAACCCCAAAACCTAGATTAAATCTCCTCTCCTCTCCTCCCAGCCAAGCCCCACCCATCCCAATGCCCTGGGGCCCTCCAGCTGCACTGATATGGGGGCAGTCCCTCCAAATGTTACCTTCTGGGCCTGCATCTCCTGGGATATGCTGACCTTCTTCCTCAGGACCACTCAGATCTTGCTTAGAGACTGGCCTGTCAACCTCCACTGACATCACTAGGAGGACCAGCTGGATCTCAGGAACCTGCAGGCTCAGAATAACACCTCCCACCCCAGTCACTGACCTGAGTTCCCAATCAGGGCACAGGAGGAAGGGAAAGCACCAGGAACAAACAGCTAAGGAACACCAGATGGCAAAAGGCCAGCAAAAGAACAGAGCTGACAAAAGTCAGGGAAATGTGAGTCCAACAAAACTTAACCATACTAATGGAGCAAGCCCTGATCATCTCACTATGGCTGAAACACAAGAAGATGATGACTAATCTATACTTATGAAAATGATAGATACCATAAAAGAAGAAAATAAATCCCTTAAAGAATTTAAAGAACACCAAACCACAAGGACAATTTCTCATCTATGTTTATAGCAATCTTATTTTTAATAGCTAGAAACTGAAAACAACCCAGATATCCCTCAACAGAGGAATGGATAAAAAAAAAAAAAAAAACCTGTGGTACATCTACACAATGGAATACTACTCAGCTATCAGAAACAACAAAATCATGCTATTTTCAGCCAAATGGATGGCACTAGAGAAGCTCATTCTGAGTGAGCTAACCCAGACTCAGAAGGATGCACATGGCATCTATCCACTTATAATCGGATTGAAGCCTTATAGTACAGGATAACTATACTACAGTCAATGCACCAAAGGGAACAGGAACATAGACTTGGTTACCTGTCATTGAGACACTTTGCCCTAGTGGTGGTGCCTTGTAGACCCCCAGTGTATGAGGAGGCTCTTGGTCCTCTTATGACTGCTGAACTGGGGTAGGGGACACTTCACTCCTGAGGAGTGGGATAAAGGGATAGGAGGTAGAGAATGGGAGGGTGGGACTAGGAGGGGTGGAAATAGGGTACTGTGATGGACATGTAACCTGAAGTAATAAATAAACATAAAAAATAAAGAATTTAAAGAAGTCACAATCCTACAGATGAAACCAATGGAGAACTCCATTAATGACCTCCAAATTAACTCAGTCAAACAAGAATGGGAAAGAGACAAAGCTATGAAAGAATTGCAGGGAAAGACAATCAACTCGGAACAGAAAATTTATAAAACTCCAAGGGCCAGGAAACATTTTTAACAAAATCATAGAACAAAATTTCCCAAATCTAAAGAAAGACATTCTGGTTAAAATTCAAGAGGCCTACAGAACACCAAGTAGATTGGATCAGAAAGAAATTCCTGAAGGTTCTAAGACTGACTTTCCCAAATAGCATCACTAGCCTGTGGGAAACATTTCATATCTAAGCCACAGCACTGTCAAAGTTAAACTGGCATCAGGTAAAACAAATTATAATAAGAAACTATTTTCCATAATCACAAACACATAGAAATTGAATGCAAAGAAAATTAGAAGAGTCCCAAAATGATTCCAAATATAGTCATCTAATAATGTAAAACATATCGGAAAACAAAAAGTAACTCCAACCCTGTATAATTGCCTTATATGTAAACTATCCATTTAAAAGGTGGGTTTTATAAACATTATTTTTTATGAATTATTTCTTTTCTTTTTGACATTATAATTACTTCATTTTTATTTTTACTTTCTTCAATCCATATTCCCCACATTGCTCTTTTTAAATTGATGATCTTTTTTTTTCATTAACTATTATTACAAAAATCATCTACATATGTGTGTGCATCTGTGTGTGCGTGCATGTGTGTATGCATACACCTAATGATTTTTAGATAAATAAATGCAGCTTTCTTAGTCTGTATAACATTAGTTGTAAGTGTGTTTTCAGGGATAGCCCTATGGTATCGAATAAACAACTGTTATTAATTTCCTTGAAAAAGTCTATCTCTCCCATTCTCAGAATTCCAAAGTTGCCTATAGTTCTTTGAGTATGACTGTGACCTCTTGGGCTTCCCCCTGTACTTTAGCATAAATATTGTTGTTGAACTTGTTCAGCTCATGTTAGGAACATATATTGGTGAAATTTCTTGGGTGGAGATTTTTTTCTCTCTTCTTCTTTTTTTCCTCATTTATTTTTTATTTCTTCAACTTACATCTCAATCGCAATCCCCTCCAAACGCCCCCCTCTGGTCCCACCCACCCCCCACCCCCCACCCTCTCCCCGCTCAAATTCATCACAGCCACCATCCCACAGCAAACATTGAGTTCCTCTGGCTCTTTCAATTTTAATGTCACTTAGTCCTCAATAATCTTTAAGGTTTAATAGTGAAAGGTTTTTTTATGGATCCTTCCATTGTGACTGAGCTCTACAACTGTGTGTTTTAGTTGTGTGTGCTTTATTGGATGGTCTATATCTGCTGGAAAAAAAGTCCAGAATGAATGGTGAGTACTACAGTTATTTATGGGTATAAGAAAACAAATAAGGATACAATTACAAATTCTATTGCTTTATTAAAATTACAGTTTTAGTTTCTTCTCCAAGATCCATGACTTTACTAGACCTAAGTAGTTGTTTAGGTACCCAGTACCAGGCATAGGTTTTTTTATTGTTGAACCAAACTTAAATCCAATTGTTGAGCTGTTGGCTACTATAGAGATATGTGTGTCATTAATGCATCCTTATGTGTTTTGTTGTAGTTGCTATTGTTGCTGTTGTTTTCAATTTTCCATTTTGATCCTTGCTGAGGCTCACAGATATCATGAATATGTAGGACTGTGGGTTGCTTCCTTTCATTAGAAGCTTTCAAAGAACCTTCTGATACCATAAAACCTAGTCTCTAGGGAGGAGCCTTACTGGCCACTTTCAGCTCAGGGTCCTGTGGGACCTGTGTCTATAGTCCATGGTCTCTTCACCAATAAGGACGTTCCACTTCTAGGGGAAAGCAGTGACAATGCATTACTATCCTTTAATGTTCTGGTGGTCTCTTGAACAATCCTGATAAACAAGTCAATTGAGTCCTTCTTGTATCTGATGTTGCAGTTTTTGTTAGATGTTCTTTGTCTATTGGAGAAAGCATTTTCAGCTAGATAAAAAAAACGTTAAATATATGTTTATTCATACACAGGTTTATATATTTTAGGTATTTTGGTAAATAGTTAACTATGATTTCCTATGACAGTTCCTGATATCCTTCCTCTTATCCTCCTATCCTACTTTGCCCTCCTATCCTTCTTCTGTATTTATCTTCTACCCCTCTCCAATTAGAGCCTGTTATCTCAAAAGATAACTTGCACACTGCTGTTTCCCTTTCTATTGCTCCCTATTTCCCTAGAATCTCAATTTACTACAGTTACTCAAGGATATGTACTAATAGCTGATGGTTTGGAGTTAGAAGGCTCAGATAAGAAAGAAAAAGAGGCATTTGTCTTTATGGGTCTGGGTTACCTCACGGAGCATGATCTTTGCTAATTCCATTCATTTCTCTGCAGTATCTGTGATTTCATTTTCTTAAAATTGAATTCTATCCCATAATCAATATGTATCATATTTTCTTCACCCACACATCTGTTGGATAATGAAGGCTTTTTTGTTTGTTTGCTTTCATTTCCTAGATAATGTCAATAAAGCAATAATGGACATGACTGATCAACTGTTTGTGATATATAATGACCAGTCCCTAGGGCACATGCCAAGGAATGGTATGGCTTTCCCTATCCAAGGTAGGATGTCTATTTTTGTTGTCTTGTTCAGCTCATGTTTAAGTACTCATTTGGTGAGAATTTATAACTATAGCTTCTCACCATTAAGGAGACACCATCTCACAGCAAAGTCCCTCTTCCTCTAACTCATCAAACATTTCTGCCTCCTCTTATGGAATTATCCCTGAGCTTTAGCTGCTGGAGTTGTTTTTTAAATGTAAATGTATCAGGTGAGACTGGATTTATGAACTGTGCAATTTGATTGGTTGTAGTATCCTATAATGGTATCTTTTGGCTGCAAGGGGAAGATTTTGATGAGAGGTGAGAACTACACTTACCAGTGAATAAAGAGCCACATATTTGGTTGTTTTACTTAACACATTTTAACTCTAGCAGAATCATTAATTTAATTTTTTATTCTGAAAGCATGACTATTCTACAATCATTGTCTCATTAACAAAGTAAGTACTTTCAATTTAAAAATAAATTTTCCCTCCATCCACATTATTTAAAAATCCCCTAATGTGGGTAGAATGTTAGATAAATATTATATGCTATAAATTTACTGAATTAATGAGTATATGAATAAATGCTGTATATCAGAAAATAACAGTTATTATATTCTTCTTTATAGGGCTCCCAGGAATAAGTAAAATTTTTCTTAAATTGGTTCTTTGACCTCAGTCCTTGAAAGCGTGCCAAGAAATATGGCTTAGAAATTTCCCCTTGAGAATGACCACATTATGTGAAGCTCATGACTTTACATAAGTCATGGAGTAGAGACAAAAGGCATAGAGTGCTATAATTTATATTCACACTCACTCATGGAATAAATTTGAACCATAATTTCCTTTAAAAATTGATTTTGAAAAGGACCTGAGGAAAGTACAAGGATTATCTAATTTACTTCTGATTTTAAAAAAAATGCACAAAAAGATGGAAAAAATAATCTAAAGGAAATCAAAAGTTCTAAGGTTGACGTGTTCAGATCCTTCAGTGAATTTTCTATTTCGGTGAGAAAATTTGGGAGTTGAATATTTTTGGACACATGATATTGGAAATATTTTCCCACTATGTTTTTCTACCAACATTGGCACACGGAGTAAGCATTTTTTTTTTAAATTTTGAAGGTGGTAGGAAAGCAAAAATTTTGTTTAAAATTTTTGTTTAAAAAAGTGCACATATCATTTGGCACTTACTAAAATAACATCAGGATTGGGGCAAGCTTAAGATTATATCAGTAATGATTCATTTTCTGATTAAATAATTTTAGTTAATTTTTTTGAATTGTCAGTAGCAAATAGCCTATCTTTATTAACATTTATTTACCTTAATGTAGTCTATTACAGTTCAGTAAAATTTAGAGTTCATTGATATTGAAAAAAGGAAATACATTAATGTTTTCTATTTTTGTTAATTAAATGTATGTCATTTCATTTAGACTTACTAGAGTAAATATGACTATGATCCTTTGGTGTCTTACATTTTTAACATGACAGTAGACTCAATGTGTATTTGTACTCAGTTCATATAAATTAACTGAATTTTCTGGTTCTTCTATCTTCTGTAAAATTAGTGGATAATATGAACATACATATGATAATATTTCATGCAGAATAAATTCATAAAAATGAATTATTATACTAGCACCAGTTTTCTTGATATTGTAGCACATATTATCACTTATGATATCATAATCAAATGTCGTTTGTATTCTACTTGTTAATATAGCTATTCATTGTTATATATTGTAATTATGAAAATATACTGACAAACATGTACAGGAATCTCTATGCAGTCATACAACTTATACATTACCTTTGATTTCTCATTGAATAAGGTCATTCATTATGAACACCTGGAATTACACAAATAAACCTGACTTCATCCTCATGGGACTGACAGATTCCAAGGAAATCCAGCTGGTCCTCTCCATACTGTTTCTCCTGATATACCTGGTCACTGTCCTGGGGAACACAGGCATGATGCTGATTATTTGTTTAGATGTCCAGCTTCACACCCCAATGTATTTCTTCCTTACCCATCTGTCATTCCTTGACCTCAGTTACTCCACTGCCATCACACCTAAAACTATAGAGAACCTGTTGACTCCAAACAAGAGTGTTTCCTTCACAGGCTGTTTCAGCCAACTGTACATTTTCATCCTCTTGGCAGCTACTGAATGTTTTCTACTTTCCTCAATGGCCTATGACCGCTACATAGCTATCTGTAACCCTTTGCATTACCCATTTATTATGTCTTCACGATGCTGCCTTGCTCTCCTCACTGGGTCCTACATGATTGGTGCTGTGGATTCCTCTGTTACAGTGCTTGGCATGGTTACACTACGTTTCTGCAAGTCCAATATCATCCATCACTTTTACTGTGACACATCTCCACTACTATCTCTGTCCTGCAGTGACACACATGTAGTTGAAATCATTATATTCACTTTTGCAGGTTCCACTATTCTGGGGTCCCTTATCACAATATCTGCATCCTATGTGTCCATTCTTTCTACTATTTTGAAGATAAATTCCACTTCAGGAAAGCAAAAAGCCTTCTCCACTTGTGCCTCTCATCTCCTCGGAGTTACTGTCTTTTACAGTACTCTAATTTTTACTTATTTAAAGCCAAGTAAATCCTACTCTTTGGGAAAGGATCAAATAGCTTCTATTTTCTACACTATTGTGATCCCCATGCTGAATCCACTCATTTATAGTCTCAGAAACAAAGAAGTCAAAAGTGCTGGTTTTAGATTAATGAAGAAGAGACAAGAATCCAGGGAATTGAGATAGTGACAGTAAGTTGTGAGTCACGCTGTTTCCATTTGCATGCTCTTAATGAGTGTCCAAAAACAATTACAAATATTTTTACTTTTTCTATTTCTTTGGGTTTTTTCTTATACAAACATAGATTGGGATTATCTAGGAATGCAGTTTGAGATGTCAGTTTTCTTGTCTGAATTTCATGGAATATATACTAAAGATGCATTTTACTTAGTCATGTTTTGTTTTAAGGAATACTTGTTTACTACATGAGAAAATATATTTGAAATTATTAGAAGTATATCATACAAAATTTCATGTTTATTAAACACTTAGATAAATATAATAGAAAGATAACTTGGACAATAACTATTCTTTCAGAAATCCCTCACTGTTCAATTTGTAGTCACTTGTTTGTTAAATAGTTCTTGACAAGGTATTAAAGTTAGTATTCAGTTTCTTCAGCAGTACAAGATACAATAATTCTATATACATGTGATAAGATGATAGAAGTAATGCACTTAAAGTACTAATGAAATGGTTTTATGGTTAATAAACTCTACTCTTGAAATATTTAATTTCTTAAAGTTATTTCTTGAAGAATACTCTATGGTGTTTTATAAACTACTTTCCGATAAGTTAATGCACAAATATGTAATTACAGTAAAAAGAATAATTGCAATTGCCTCCAAATTTCAATTTTACATAAAAGTCTGAAATAATATTAATTTATAGGAAATTTGTATTTCATAAACTGTAAATCATAACATGTTGATGGCAATTTTGAAAACGTTTTAAGTTTAGAAAGAAGAGAAACACTACAAAATGAATGACAACAGAGAATCATGTCCTCAGTCAATAATTGACTGTTTTTCCATATATATAACATAAAAACAATTTTTCTATAATCATTTGTAGCAATATTCATTAACCTGAAAGTTTATTAATTGATCATCTTTTTATCATAGCCAACTGTGAGAGCAATGTCGTCTTAGTGATTGAGACAGATCGGTACTGCCGTCTTATGATGCTTTACACTTGATAAATCTATCAAGTTCAAAATCTACATACAATACTGTCCGTTTTATGTATACTTATTAAACACTTAAAACTCGTACAATTCTTAGACTTAATTAGTTGCAATAGCTATAGTGAATTTTCTCTACACTCTAAATTGATGTATGCAGAATTGTTCTGAAATAAATTCTTTAATTAATGAGCACTCATTTTATTATATTTTTTTTCTATGTGCATATGTGACTGTGTCTTATATAAGTGCACATGTCCTATGTACGTGTTTGTGTTTGTATTTGTTTGGATGCGTGTGTGCTTGAGGGTGCATGTGGCAAGGAAGACCCATAATTGATGTCAAGTGTCTTCATGCGTTGTTCTCAACATTAGCTTTTGAGATAAGTGGGCTTATTGAACCTGGTACTCACTTATTAGCCAGGCTTGCTGGTCAGGGATTCTGGGGATGCAAATATGTCTGTTACCCTACACTAGGCTTTCTGTGTCTATTTGCCAGAACCATTATGCTGGTCTGGGGTCTGAGCTCCTGTCCCTACGATAATGTGGCAGGCATTTACCAACTAAGTAAGGTCTCCATTTTCACATTTTAAAAAGGTGACACACTAAGGAAAATAATTAACAATAAATTTATGTTTTCTTGAATGACATGAACTTTGTCAGACACAGGATTAACATTTTCTTTAGTTACAATCTTCTCATATGCATGTAATCACCCTATTTTCATAATCTATTTCATATACCTATATTACAGCATAAATACTATAGAAAATGCTTGTTATTTATTTTTCTTCTGGTATCTCTGTTTTCTAGAATCTGTTTTTTATAATCCTGTTAATTTATTTTTATTATTAGAAATAGTAATTTAAAAACATTTGTCATGCATATATTTATTAACTCTTGTCATTTCTGACACTGGATATGACATATATTATTTCAGATCTTATGGACTCTTTCCTCTTTTCAATTAATTTACCATGCAGTTTTATCATTTTAAAAAATATGTTTGTTCTTATAATTTATAAACCTTCTTGTATGTGTTTGTGTTGATCACGTTAAGTCAACAATATATTTAACATTATAGATGACTTCTGAATTGAAAAAATCTTACATTTTAATTAAAATAAATATAAAACTGCCTGTCTTCTACACAGTACAGGTCACAAAAGGTTCCATGTGGTTACATATTATACTTCAGTTGAAGGGAGGGAGGGGGCTACAATCAAGATATAAAATGAATAAATAAATAAACTCATCAAAATATACTTATAACTTTTAGAATTTCATTGCACTCTTTTCTAATGGCTCTCTCCTCATTTCTTATATTTTTGGTTGTGAGCCTAGCCTTTAACGTCTGAGACATCTCTCCAGGCCCCCCTCCTCATTTCTAACCTAATTATCTTTTGTTTTATTTTTATTTCTTTTGGTTAATCTAGCTAATGGTTTTTCAACCTTGTTCCGATAGCTACTGAGAAAAATATATGTCTTTTGGTGTTCTGGTGGAATGTTCTAGAAATATGCTTGAACTGTTTCAAACAAAATGTTAATTAATACCAGGGTTTGTTCAGTTTTTGTTGGGAAAAACCTACTGTTGGTTAGAGTGATATATTGAAGAACCCCAACAAATAACACCATTTTATAATTACTCTGTGAATTTAGATCTGATGATAGTATTTTTGCATGAAAATGCTTGAACCTTTTTTGATGCATATATGTTTAGAATTGCAATAGCATTTGAATATTCTCTTTAACGAGCATGAATTATTTCTCTCCATCTCTTCTCACTAGTTTAGAATTGAAGTCTATTTTGTTAGTTATTAGAATAGTTACTGTGTTTTGTTTCCATGTTCCATTTGTTTGGAAGATATTTTTCCATCTTTTTACCCTAAGCTTATGTCTATGATTGATTATGAGGTGATTCTTGAAAGCTGAAGAATGGTGGGTCCTGTTTTCTCATCCATCATGTTAATCTTGATCTCTTTAATAGGTAGTAGAGGCCATCAATATTAATAGTTATCATTGAACAATATATACTGATTCTTGACATTTGTTGTTGTGTAATATTTTCCTATACCTCTTTTGAATAACTGTTCCAAAGCTGTTTATTCCTCATGCTATTTTATATGTTTTTAATGTTCTTTTCAGACCCAAGTACTCCCTTTTGTATCTTTTGAAAGGTTGGTATAAAATTTTACCATATATTCCTTTATTCTGCCACAGAAGGTTTTTATTTTTTCCTTTATTATGACAATTTTGGTGAATATGGCACTCTGTGTTGGCATCTGTGATCTTTCATAACTTGATGAAAACTGGCCCAAGTCCTTATTGGTTTTAATGTCTCCAGCTGTTATTCTGATCAGTTTGCTTTTATATAAGTCTTGTCATCACTTCCCTTTTTTGTACACTAGTATTTTGACCATTATATGATGTGGAGGGTTTTTTTTTTACATTTATTTATTTATTCAAGTTACATCTCAATCATATTCCCCTCTCTCCTACCCTCTTCCTCCTCACCCTCTTATATGTTTTTTTAATCTAAGGTATATCTTTTCCCCCGAATAATTTCCCCCTTTTGTCCAATAAATGACTCTTTTTCTTATAACAATAAATACAATATAAAACAATTAGAATAACTAGGCCACAATTATGAAAATTATAAGCTATAACATATATTCCCAATGTCCAATCCATGCATATTTGGCAACTGATATTAATATTCTATTATCTATCTATCTCAATGAGTTTAAAGTTCTATATCTAACTCAGTTTCCATCCTAACTTGCAATACCAACTTCAAAACATCTTCTTAGATCTAGAACATCTTTTAATTCCTAAACAACTTAAAATATAACTGTGAGACTATAACTGTCTAGTCTTCAACCACATCAAAGTCCTGAGAAGGATAAATATATCTGATTATACACAAGTGCAGAGTCATCATCTTCCAAAACTAAGAAATGACAGACAACTGACTTCCTGGAAAGTCCCCAATTTCTCTCAATACATTAGAGCTTCTATCTTGAGTCTTTTGGCCCAGTATCTCTGACAGACATTAATTGTAAAGCAGGAATTATGAAGGACTTGCCTACCCTGTCTTGGCAGAGCTAGGCAGTCGATTTATCTGCTTCCAAGTTTTGTCATCTTTGGACAGCATTCTGTCAACAGTTGAAGCAAGGGCTTTCTCTTGCCCAGTGACTAGCTTGCCACTAATGCAATGATCTCCAAATGGAGATTCTTCTAAGCTCATCCTCTACTTGGAGTAGAATAGAGGGTACTGTCAGGAGCTGACATGTCTCCATACCAAAAAATCTTAAGTTAAGACCTACTTGTATTTGCTTTGAGTTTTATATGTTTCATGCAGATGAATACACATATTTCCTTAAATTTTGTAATTTTCATTGATTGTTTAAATTACTTTTGTGTAGGTGACCTAAGTTTCTTTTCCTTCCTTTATATCTTTGATTTGTAGATTTAACCTTTTTATAGTTTCACATAATCTATGACTGCTATATTCATAGGTTTTAAAAAGATTTAACATTTTTTGGCTGAGTGATTCAAATCCTCTCTTATGTCTTAAAGACATGATCATTCATCATCCACTCTATCTAATCTACTGGCAAAAATTTCTATGAGCTTTTTATTTCACTCAATGGATTTTTAAAATGTTTTCAGGTCTGCTTTTCTTCAAACTATAAGCTCATTAAATTCTATTTTAATATCCAGAATTATTTTCATTATTTCATTAAGTATTTGTTTTGTCTTTGTTATTAGGATCCTGGCATTTTTTCAATCCTTCTCTGGATTCTTTGAAAATATTTATATGTATTTACAAGAAATTTTCTTGTGGGTTATCTCAGCTGATATTTTATGGGAGTATTAATTTTAGAGGTGGTTCATATATTGTCTTTAGTAATTAATATTGTTTCAGGACAGAGACTAAGGCATCTGGACTCTGGTTGTCAGAAGTACTTCTCAGTATAAAAACCTGGTCTCATCTTTGTGGGCTGAGTGCTTGGAACACCCTTTGATATTATCTTAACTTGTCAGATTATGGTTCAGCTAATGGTGTTTGTTTTCAGTCTTCAGACACCTCAATGTTGAAGTGTGAATGGAGTGGGAGAAGTTGTCCCAGACCAGCTAGGATTAGGTGCAGTTTCCATACTGTTTCTTCCATCAGTTTTAAAAATTCTTTGCATTCAGGTCTTTGATACATTTTAGTTGCATTATATTAAGGGTGAAATACGATGATTTAGTTTTACTTAAGAATATAGCTTTATGAACCTCAGGGCTTGATAGTGGGAGATCTCTTCTCTTGCTATCTCCAGTACTCAGGTGAGGCTTCCCCATACCCTCACCTGGACAGTGCTAAAAACTAGTCCAGTGACCTGAGTCCTCGAGAGTAGTCAGACTGACCAATCAGTCCCAGATCCAGGGCTTTGAATTGACCCATCTTCACATCTATCCCATCTGTGAAATGCTGGAGCCTGTGAAGGGGCTGGTCCTCTAGAACCAGAGCTATAAGATCTCCATGACTCTGAGTTATAACCAGAAATTCAAGGGGAGTCCCGGTGAAGATCCAGTATTGACAGTGTAATAGAATACTGTCTAACCAGACCAACGACTCACTGGAATGAATGTTTGCAAGAAAAACTGTTTGGGAAAAGTGTAATTCACCAACACACTGTGACACAGTGCAGCTGCCGGGCTGATGTTTTTGTTTGTTCATTGTCTTTTGTGGGGGAAGAGGTTGCAAGGGCAGAGGGTCAATATGGAGGGACAGGGAGATGAGTGAGATTGGGGAGAATGATGAAATTTACAAAGAATCAATAAAACATTTATTAAAAATGAAATAAAATCCCCAAAAAAAGATAAATGAAAAAGAAAAAAAGAGTATAGATTTAACCCAGTAAAAACTTAAGATGGTTTCTGGATGTAGTTATGTCTAACACACTGGGGCGATTCTCAGCCATTATCAGGAATTTGGGGAAATCTTCAGCCATAATCAGGGATATGAAGAAGCATCGTTGCAATATTTTGCTATTTTATCTATTTGTTTTGTAGCCTGAAACCCTTGATCTTGCTGCCTCACACTCCTATGTATTAGGACTGCAGGTCTGCATTACCATGCTGAGCTGCAGTGCGGCGGTGCTTCTTAGATTAATTTTGAGGTGGTCCAGTCGCTTGTTTCATACTGAGCTTAGCCTCCAGCCTCCCTTCCATTTCCTGTTCCTATTCTGGTTTCTTAACCATAGTTCCCAGATAATCCTGATGCTTACATCCATGTATCATAGACTTTAACTTGCACATGAATTTCCTGGACATCTTGTTGCAGTAAAGAGTATTTCTTTTAAATGCAGCTTATTAGGAGGACTGGGGCAGTGCCTAGGATTCTGCATTTCTAAAATTGTACTTATTGATTTAATTTTGTATGGGTGTGAGCGTGCACAGGCATGCATGTGCCACACAGTATGGAGGTCAAAGGACAGCTCTCTGGAGTCAGTTCTCTCCTGCCACCTTGTGGGGCTCACTGATTGAAGTCAGGCCGCTAGGCCTAAGCAAACCTCTGCCAGTTGACCAATGGCACTAGCCCAAGATTCTGCGATTCTAACAAACCCTGAGGTCATGTTGCTGGCTTAAGGATTTACTCTTGGGTAGCAAGAACCCATAGCGGCAATCTAAATCCTCAAATGTTTCTTTTCTTGCTCCCTCATTAGAAGGGACAGAATCTATTATGGTGACATGATCTTTACAGCCGATGCTGCTTGCTTCATTAGCCCCCAGTATAACAAAGTGCTATTACCCCCTAGGGAACCTAATGGAAAATAGAGACTATTGGGCTCTTTCATTGAAGATTTATAATTAGTGCATATAGGGTAGAGCCTCAGAAGTTGTACTTTTACAATATACCCCTGACAGTCTTCCTGATTTAAAAATATTTTTGTTAATTCTGCGTATGTGTGTATATGTGTGTGGGTACACGATTGTCAGGGCAGATACTTGCAGAGGCCAGAGGCATTGGCTCTCCTTAGAGCTGGAGTTTGTGGGATGTGGGTACTGGGAACCAAAATCAGGTCCTCTGCAAGGGTAGTATACACTCTTAACCACTGAGCCGTCTTTCCAGGAAAAAAAAATTTTTTAGACTTTTATAGGCTAATCCTCAACCTGAAATCTTAAATGATTTATATGAGAGAGAGAGATAGCAAAATAAAATAAATGACATTTGACCAGTTGGGGAAGACTTTTCATCATCATCACCATCATCATACATACATACATACATACATACATACATACATACATACATATATGGTGTTTTCCTGACACACAGAGAGTATTAATTAGATCCAGTTATTTGCCAGCTAAGTGCTGAAAGGGTCCCTGCTAATTAAAAGAGCTAATCAAATTTCCAAAGGGCATCTGAACAACGTAAACATAAGGGGATTATACTTGCTGTTCTCAGTATGTCATTTTAAGCTGTTAGGGGTGAGGTGCTTTGGCTGTTTAATCTTCTAATAGAGGCAACACCAGTCTATCACAGAGATCTGCCTGCCTCTGCCTTCTGAATTTTGAGATTCAAGGTATGTGCCAGTTCTCTCAGCCATAGAATGGTGATTTTCCCCCTCTTTATTAGGGATATCACTCTGAGAATTAAAAGCAAGGTCAAGATGGAAGTCACTCTAGAGGGAAATTCTGAACTTGGTCTTGTGCAAACTGGACTCACTATAGGAACAAAGGAAGCTAAGGGAGCCAAAGGAAATGAGAGATGAAGACAGAGGTAATTACTGAGGAGAACTGAGAACCAGAATGCTGAAAAGCAAATAGTCAAGAGTAGAGTGACTTTCAGCTTTGATGAGAAAGCGATGTGCTAGAGGTCGGTGGGCACTGGGCGTCGTTTCAATGGGAGATCTGTGACAGCAGCATGGAGAATGTGTGCTGAGGGCTGCAGCAACTCTTGCTTGAAAAGAGTCAGAGATGTCAAATTTTAGTGCTGCAGCAGGAAGAGACAAGGCAGGTGACTCTATCCAGATCCTACAATGCTGGGATTGTTTCAAGTTCCCTTTTCTGTTCTCAACACTGTGACTTTTCATGGGCTGGGAAACTTCCGTAAAAGATGAAGGGAGTGTTCCAAAGAGTCAAGTGTCAGTTTGAGCCCTATGAAGAGGCAGAAATCAATTCAGATGGCTAGAAAAAACCTGGAGAGGAAGACCACATTCTCAATCTAAAAGGAAATCAAAGCTAAAAGAACATCCAATGTTGTGGTGTTGTGGTTTTTAATTATGTTTTTGATATGCATGATGTCAACCTTAAATGTCAACTTGATGGGCTTAGAATCAGCTGGGGAACAAACCTCTGAGCTTATCTACGAGGGAGTTTCTTTACTGGGGTCATTGAGATGTGAAGGCCCACCCAAAATGTGGGCAATACTAGTCTGTGGGTTGGGGTACTGAATTGAATATAAAGAATGAGAGGTAATCACAGGAATCCATGGCTCCCCATTTTCTGCTTGTTGATACAGTGTGCCCAGTTGAGTCAAGCTCCTCTCACTGTAATTTCTTCTCCATAATAGACTATACCCAGGAACCATAAGCCCAAATAAATGCTTCTTTCCTTAAACTGTTTTTGTCACATATTTAGTCATAGCAATGAGACATGTAACCAACATAGAATGTGTCAGTTTAGGAAACCAGGATTAATTTTCTTTCTTTTGGATATGAGCTGTACTTAGTGTCTTGATTCTAACAAGTAAAATGATGAAGCAAGGACAACACACAACTCCCAAGAATAGATGGTAAAATAAGAATCACAGCCTCCTCTTTGGGGTCACTTGTTCTGGAGGAAGCTGGCCATCATGTCATGAGGACATTTGCTATGGCTTGAACGTGAATTGTTCCCCAACAAGTCCATGCCTTTGAACACTTGGCCAGAGGTTGTGGTGCTTTTAGGTGAGGTCATGGATCCTTTGGAACATAGGGCCTAGCTGGATGATGTAGTTTGACAGAGGAGGGCCTTGAAAGATGTCTTGCCTCTAGTTCTGATCTGCCAAGATGTAGCAAGCAGCCACAAGATTCCAGAACGAGCCACCATTCCTTCTCCCATCATGATGGAATATACCTCTAAACTGTGATTTCAAATAAAACTCCCTTCCTTCGACTTGCTCCTGTCAGACATTTTGTGACAGGTGCTAACAAAGTTACTAATACAATATTCAAATGGCCTTATCGATAGGCGTACATGATGAGGAATTGATATAGTCGTGTATTGTTTTAGGAGTGGGGTTCTCTAGAGCAATGGTTCTCAACCATACCCTAATGGTGCAGACCTTTAATATAGTTCCTCTTGTTGTGATGGCCCCCAGTCATAACATTATTTTTGTTGCTACTACATAACTGTAATTTTGCTACTGTTATGAATCGTAATGTAAATATCTGGTAGGCAGATGGTCTTAGGCAGCCCCTGTAAAAAGGTCCTTCAACACCCAGAGGGGTTGCAGCCCAGTTGTCTAGAGTCAACTGCAGCTTCAGAATAGTCCCTGACTCAGGACCATCCAGCCCAACCACTTCCAAATTCCTGACCACCAGGGACTGCAAGTTAATAAATGTTTGTTATTGTTAAAAAAAAAAAAACTTAAGATGGTATTGAAAATTTTCAGTGATTTCAAAACATACCCTTAAGGACAGGGGAAGTCAGAATTGTTATAGAGAAATAGAACTCAGATGAGAGGAAAGAATGCAAATTTGTTAATTCAAATGTATTGACTGGAACAAATAGCAAACCAAAAGGTAGCCATAAATGTAGGTCATGCCACCAGTTGGCTTCTGGAATAATGTTAAGACGAGAGAGAGAGAGAGAGAGAGAGAGAGAGAGAGAGAGAGGTATTTTGGTGAAAATAAATTTAGAATATATACTTAATTATAAATCAAATTGCTTTTATTCTTTGTGCTTATCTTTTTCTTTCTTTGATAATGGCTATGCTTGTTTAGGTGAAAACAACTATGAAACTATAAAAATAATCCTTGATTGAAACATTTCCACCAAAACATTAAAGGAACTTATATTTTGATAACCTATCATAGAATCCTAAACAAAATAACTCTGATACACTGTGAACATTTGAGTTTAGTAAGATAGGAATATTAATTTTATTTATGAAGTAAAAATTTTCTTCTTCTCTAACAGTCACTTCAAAATGTCATAACATGAAGAATAATGGTAGTGTGACTTTGAGTACATTAGTTTTTTATAAATTGATCTCTCATCTTCAATAATAATGTATGTTGTGTCTTTATAAAATTAGATGACTTTAAGAAGGGGAAATAATGAACATGAATGGTGAAATCTGGCATGTATTATGATGACAAGATGGAATAAAAACGTGTAGAGTTATACCTAATGCTAAACAACTTTGAAAAAAAAAAACATGAAAATCCACCAGTATGGATTCTTCCTAAAGTATGTACTATACATATTATATCAGTCTATTTACCTTAGTTTTATATGGATTTATTCCTACTTCATTTATTTTATGGAAGAATGGAAATTGTGCCTCAGAATAATGAATTTAAAAATCTATGGCTACCCTGTCATGGTGGCTCACACTTTTAATTCAAGCACTCAGGAGGCAAAGGTAGGATGATCTTTGTGAATCTGAGGCTAGTATCATCCACAAAGTGATTTCCATAGTATTCAGGGATATAGAAAGAGACCCTGATTCAAAAAATAAACAATAACAACAAAAGAAAGAAAGAAAAAGAGAAAAAGCCTATGACTTAAGTTGAACATGTCTAAAACCACCAGAGGTGATTAGTTTGCTGTGAGTATGTTAGGAGAAATTGGGCAATTGTATTAAAGCCAGGGAAGATGGGAACTGAAGAAGGACATTAAATTTAGAGTGGGTTAAGTGGATATATTACAACCAATCTGACAAAATTCCAAAGTATAGACACCTGAAGACATGCATGCTATTGAAAAATAAAATAAGTTAATGACTGCAACATATGTATCAATAGTATTTTAATATACTTGTGTTTAAATTTTTTGTAGCTATGTAAGTGATGGTATTCATTTCTATTTTTGACAAGAAGAAACAGAGATACTATCAACAAGTTAGCTATAACTTTTTGAAACACCAGCATTATTAACAAAAATTCAGTAGTGTTTTTTTCTGTAAAATCAGACCTACATTGGGAGTTATTTTTAGGATTATTATATTTTAAAAGTGTACTTTATTCATGGACCAATTTCTCTTAAAATTTTTTTCATTGCCTCTTTTACATCTTTATTTCTCAGACTGTAGATGATGGGATTCAGCATGGGAATCACAATAGTGTAAAATGTGGACACTATCATGTCATGTTCCAGGGCATAGTTGGAACTGGGTCTCACATACATGAAAAGAATTGTCCCATGATAAATGGATACTCCAGTAAGGTGAGAGCCACATGTAGAGAAGATTTTTCTTCTCCCTTCAGCTGAACGTGTCTTAAGAATTGCAAAGAGTATGAAACTGTAAGAGATCAGGACAGTTAGGATGGTGATAATCTCAATGGACCCCACACAATAGAAGAGCAGAAGCTGGTTTATATGTGTGTTAGAACATGAAATAGCAAGCAGTGGAGGAATATCACAGAAGACATGCCTAATTTCATTAGACTCACAGAAAGAAAGGCTAAAAGTAGCCACTGTGTGTATGGTAGCATGCAAAATTCCACCTGCATAAGAAGCTATGATGAGAGGTATGTAGACATTGGGTGACATGCTCACTGCATACAGAAGTGGGTTGTAGATAGCTACATAGCGGTCATAAGCCATTGCTGCCAACAGGAAGCATTCTGTGGTTCCAAAGGTAACAAAGAGAAATATCTCTGTCACACATCCAGAGTATGAGATAGATTTATCTTTTGAAAGAAAATTGACCAACATCTTTGGGGTCACAACTGTAGAATAACAGGCATCTAGGAATGATAAAACACTTAAAAAGTAGTACATTGGGTTGTGAAGCTGGGAACATCCTATGACTAGCAAAACCAGTCCCAAGTTGCCTACAAGAGTAAAAATGTAAATCACAAGAAACAAGAGAAATAAGAAGACTTGCAGGTCAGTGTCATTTGTGAAGCCTGTTAGTATAAACATGGTGGTAGCTGTAGCATTGTTCACTGAAATTCTTTGTACATCATATTCTAGTGAACGTCTCGACATTTTTAACTTTTACAGCTTATAAAGTCAATATTCTTTGAGAATCCACCCATCACATCCTTTGACTTGTATTTAAGAAATTCAAAATGAAGCATTTCTCCTTAGTGACAGCAGCTGTGACAAAGAAATTGAGACCAAGTAGATAGATGCATTGCTCTGTTAAAAATAAATTGAAAAAGACAATTTTTACATTTTTGCTGGATTTTGTTGTACTTAGAATAAGCCAATCTAATCTTGAAGATGCTCACTTTTCTCTGTAATTTTTCTCACCTTCTTTCCTATTATGTTGGGCTCATAAATATAAACTGGAGGATGCATCCTAAGTTATACACTGGGTCTGTGTAATAATTTTCTTCAATATCTGAATATAAAATGTGAGAATTCATATATAGATAGTAAAATTATTTGAATGTAATGAATAAAACTGTATAAGCATTAATTAATTAGTATGAGATAATGTAACAAGGCACAAATTTGTCTTTCAAACTCATTGAGGCTTTACTTTCTCTTGACAATTTCTCATTTCATTAACTAATGGTTTATTATGAGGACTGGAATAGTTCAACAAGGCATAGATGAGTCATTTTTGAAAATGAAAAACAAAATAAAAAATAATTTTTAAATGTATTTTAGTTTTCCACTTTTCTTTCTTGCCACATACCCAGTTTTGACTTTTACACTTTTCCTTAATTTTAAAACAATTAACTTATACATGGAAGATCTCAATTCATATGATCATGATGTGTGCATATATGGAAAAAATCTATTTTCAGACCATCATGTGTGGCTTGAAAGCATTCATGCCTAGCAGATACTAGGATTGAACTCTTTAAGGTTACTGAGCTTAGTCTTGTTTTCAGAGCTATTTCTAAACCAGCCAAGGACAGAATGAGGCTCTGTCTAAAAAACTTTTAAAAATTATCTTTGGATTTAACATGAGATATATTTGTTTCAAAAATAATGTTTAGTCATTCTCCTAGTACTGGTTCTTGATAAATCTACTATAAGCTAAATATCTTTCAGTAACAACAAGTATTAAATCTTACAGAAATATTCCTCAGAAAAATGTTACAGAAACTACAAACATGCAGTCACAGGAAATTCTAACAAGAGTCTTGGGTCAAGTGTGAAGTTTCTGTGGTTGAAATGCAAATTTAAGATTTAATGTAAGATTCAGCAAATGTTTATTATGAGATCCTGGCAATGTGTCCTGCTTACCTATCATGAAAATTCCTGGTTTTAATCTCTATAATCAGAAAAACGAAGCTTCACCATGGATGTTGTTTTCTCTTCAGGATTTAAGACAGATCAAAGTGTCTCAATTTATGAACAGCCACCTTACATAGATTTGACTGAATGATTTGTGACTGACTGATTTATATTCAGTATGAAACAATAATGTTTGTATTGAAGCTTCCATTTGTCAGAAGTACAGCGGTTGGAAACTATTCTAAAAGAAGGAAACCAGCTGCTTTTGTAATCTACAAAAGTCTTAGATCCCTCATGGAGTTTGTTTTGTTTTGTATTTTTAGAGTCAATAGTGTAGGCTTAAACAAACAAAACATTCATTAACTTCTTATACATAGTTTCAGAAATTCAAAATAAAAACTACCTAAACTCCCAATTTTTTGTAAAGAAAGCTAATGTATTTTTCATAATATATAGAATATAGTAACTTCTACTTTAACTTGAATATATTACTGAAATTAATTATATTCATGAAATAACATATACAAATATATAAAAATAGTGTTTCCCACACATAAATGGTGTTTCAGTTCAATAATACTCATTGCCTTTCTTTCCTCATTTTCTATTCAAAGAATCTTAGGGATTCATGTGGAAATGTTACTAAAAAGTATCAGTAACTCAATAGAAATTAGGTAGATCGGGGCTGGAGAGATTGCTCAGTGGTTAAGAACACTGGCTGTTTTTCCAGAGGACCTGGGTTCAATTCCCAGCACCCACATTGCAGCTCCCAACAGGCTGACTCCAGTTCCAGGGGATCTGATACCCTCACACAGGCACAGATACAACCAAAATAACAATGCACATAAAATAAAATAAATAAATCATAAAAAATCGGTAGGTCAAACTGCACAAAATAACACACTAGATAGTCCACCATGCAGGTTCTATATGAAATATATCTTCACATGTTGACTCACACACACACAAAACTCAGCTACAACCAAATTTTACCTTCACATTTCTGACAAAACTGAGAAAAGATGATGCAAGGCAATAGGAACATGACATTTTGAGTGAAACTTCTGTGTTCAAATCTCACATTTATTATTTATTGACAAAATAATCTAGAAAAACTTGTTTCTTCTGCAACAAAATACAAATATAATTGACTAAATTTTGTTTACATTACATCTCATTCAATCTTAAGAGCAAAATATTGCAGTTTTTATTATGGGATTTACTAAAAATATAATGCAAAGCCTGAATAAACAGAAACATCAATTTATATTTTATTCAACTCTAAAAAGTAAATAAGACATGTTAGCTCATAGTTTTGACATATTAATGGGTCACAAAAAGTCAACTATTAATATTTACACACTTTATATATAATTAAAAGACAGAGGATGTCTTAGAATGAAGTTCAATGAAATTATAATTACTGAATGTAAGTCTCATAGGTTTGAATGATCTTAAAAATATACTGCTTGCTGCATTTGCTTTCAGTCAGATAATAAGTATATTTAGTTAAATGTCTTGTATTAAAAGATCCATTCAGATCAGTCACATCATCATTATTCACTTGTAAATTATTCACTTGCTCAAACTCTTGGTTGTAAAACAAAGATGGTTTAGCAATTTGCCAGTATATTTCATTCAACACCAATTCCACAGAAACAATTATCTAATTCTCATTATGTATCTGATAAGAGTCCTTGTAAACAAATTTAAATGTGTTGTGAAGATATTTTTCATACATATTCACAACACAAACACTGGTATATATTGATAAATTTGGATGGATTATATCTATTTGATTTACCTAGAAAATAAATTACAAAGTATAAAATACAGATCTAATAACTTCAACAAATTATGATCAGTCTGGAAGACAGATTTGAAATCAAATTTTCAACTCTGCCAGAACAGCAGCATCAGAAACAGACAGAGCATGAGGAAAACAGTGACTTCAGCCACTGGGTTATTGTTATTCTAGTGTTGGAAGGGTTGATAGAATGAGTGTGTGTGTATGTGTCTTCTACAGTCTATGTGACAACCTGTATAATAAATGACTCAATATACTTTTACTGAATTTAGAACTGAGACTCAACTAGACCATGCCACAGTTAGCAAAGCCATAATTCAAGCCCAGTCTTCTCAGTGCTTAAACCTGTACTATTTCCAAGGGATTTGTTGTAAATTTTTTTTATAATGTACCATTAGTTAGGAATAATACCTCCTGAAATCAACACAATCACCTATCTGACTTATTTTATGAAGTAGATAAGTTCATGAAAGAGATTTCAATAAAAAGGCTGAATGGTTTCTATATTGAATTATGTTTAACATTTAGAAATAAAGCTAAGTTTTTTTTTTTAAATAACTCAATAACAAGATCCCCAGAGAGCACAAGCCAATTTTTGGCTTGTGGTCTTTAAATTGTTTATACATTCTGTAATTTTTCTTAATTTGAGATATAACTCCGATTTTCTTTTTCTTAATCTCATTTTCTTTGTGTAAATGAAAACAGAATTCCCCCTTAAAAAGACAGAACTCCAAAGAACAAATCTTTGATCAAAATAAGACACATTAAGTTCATTAGGAGACATATATATACTTCAGTTGTAGTATATATTTTCTTAAGTAGAGTCTTATCAACAAATTACACGTTAAACTAATTGATATGCTCTTCCCAGGGAAAGAACACCTTCTCTGCTCACACAGTTACACACAGTCAGCCCTAAAAATATAAATCCAAGTAACATTATACAGAATCAGTTGGATATATTTAACACTAAAGATTTACATATAAGTGTGTGTGTGTGTGTGTGTGCATAGAATAACAATTAGTAAAAAAAAAGAGAGAGAGAGAACATGAATTTGAACGAGAGCAGGGATGGATATATGGTAGGGTATGGCGGGAAGAAGTGGAAGGAAGAAATATTGTAATCATATGATAATCTCAACAATTAAATTAAAAGTACTATGGAATTTTAAAAGTTAAAAAACTTGCATGTGAAAGCATGGACTATAATTTCAAATTGAAAAATATAGTTTCTAAATATTTTGTACATGATATTTTCCTCTTACACTGGAAATGATTGTCTCAGTCACATAAGGCAAGCTGTGAGCATTGTGTATTTTCCTTCTTTACACTAGCCCTTTGAACTTTTCTTGAAGTACAGAATGCTCCAGGGAGGGAACATTTTGATTCTCTCAGGATAGAAAATTACCCAGGTGATTTAGGTTTTCCCATAAGAACCCAAAGAATAATTTCCAAGTGAATATGTTGCAACGTGATTGGAACCATCACGTTTATTAAACTCCTTTCTCAAAGAGCTTCTGACAGTGCTTAAACATTGTACATGAAGGACCTAAGGATAGCCGATGGACATGAAGGAAGGAGCCTAAAGAGCATTTAGCTCCTGACAGTCTCTTGACTAAAACTTCACAGCTCAAGATTGGGTAGTACCAACTGGATTGCACATTATATGTCACTTTTAAAGAATATGTATAACCAAATAATCAAAGTTTTTATGTTATTCTATGAATTAAGAAAAGGAAGGAGCATGTATAAACTCCTTCCACAAAACCAGTATTACTCTTTTTCATTTTTTAATTTTTTATATTACATTCCTTTATTACTTCAAGTTACATCTCCATCACAGCCCCCTCCCACCATCCCTCTTGGTCCCACCATCCAACCCTCTACCCACTCTTCCACCCATTCTACTATTCCAATGTGGGGTGCCTTCACATATCTTCCCTCCTCAGTTCATGAGTCATATGAGGGCGAAGAACTTCCTCTTGCATTGGGGGCACATATGGGAGCTCCAAACGGCAAAGTGTTCCACTAATGAGTAACAAAGTCCATGTTCCTGTTCCTTTCGGTCTGTTGGTTGTAAGATAGTTACCTTGTATTATATGGCCAAAATCCAGTTATAAGTGAATAGATGCCATGTTCGTCTTTCTGAGTCTGGGTTAGCTCAATCAGGATGAGCTTTTCTAGTTCCATCCATTTGGCAGCAAATGCATGATTTCCTTGTTTCTGATAGTTGAGTCTTACTCTATTTTGTAAATGTACCACGGAGTTTTGTTTTTTTCATTCTTTGTTTGAAGGACATCTGGGTTTTTTCCAGTTTCTAGCTGTTACAAATAAAGCTGTTACAAACGTAGTTGAGGAGATGTCCTTGTGGTTTGGTGAAGAATCTTTTGGATGTATGCCAGCAGTGTACTGCTGGGTCTTGAGGTAAAGCTATTCCAAATTTTCTAAGATATCACAAGACTGTTTCCATAGTGGTTGTACAAGTTTTCATTCCCAGCAGCAAGGAGGAGTGTTCCTCTTTCTCCACAAGCTCGCCTGCATGTGCTGTCCTTTGAGTTTTGATCTTAGCCATTCTGACAGGTGTGAGATGGAATCTCAGAGTCAATTTTAAAATTTATTTATTTATTGCTTCAGGTTACATCTCTATCATAGTGTCCTCTTTCCACCCTTCCCAGCCCCGTCCTCCCACCCTCTACTCCCTAACCCTTCCATCCCACTCCTCTGGAATAGAGTGTCCCTACATAACATTCCCCCGCCCCAGTTCAGCAGTCATATGAGGGTCAAGAACCTCCTCATACACTGGAGGCCTACAAGGCAGTACCACCAGGGAAAAGTGTCTCAATGACAGGGAGAGAAAACAAACAAACAAAAAAGTCTATGTCCATGTTCCCTTTGGTGCGTTGGTTGTAGTATAGATATTCTGTACTATATAGCTAAAATCCAACTATAAGTGAGTAGAGGCCATGTGCATCCTTCTGAGTCTGGGTTAACTCACTCAAGATGAGCTTTTCTAGTTCCATCCATTTGGCTGCAAATTGGATAATTTCCTTGTTTCTAATAGCTGAGTGGTATTCCATTGTGTAGATGTACCATAGTTTTTAAATCCATTTTTCAGTTGAGGGACATCTAAGTTGTTTCCAATTTCTACCTATTACAAATAAGGCTGCTATGAACATAGATGAGGCAACTTCCTTGTGGTTTGGTGAGGAATCATTTGGATGTATACCCAGAAGTGGTATGGCTGGTTCCCGAGGCAGAGCTATTCCAAATTTTCTAGGATATCACCTGACTGACCTCCATAGTGGTTGCACAAGCCTGTACTCCCACCAGCAAAGGAGAAGGGTTCCCTTTTCTCCACACCCTTGCCAGCATCTGCTGTCATTTGAGCTTTTGATCTTAGCCATTCTGACAGGTGTGAGATGGAATCTTAGAGTCGTCTTGAGTTGACTTTCTCTGATGATTAAGGATGCTGAGCATTTCTTCAAGTGTCTCTAGGCCTTTAGGAATTCCTCCTTTGTTAATTCTCTGTTTAACTCTTTTCCCCATTTTTAATTGGATTATTTGGTTTCTTGGCATTTAATTTCTAGAGTACTTTGCAGATTTTAGATATTAGCCCTTTATCAGATGTGGGGTTGGTGATGATTTTTTTTCCCAATCTGTAGGTTGCCGTTTTGTTGGAATGGCAGTGTCTTTTGCCTTACAGAAGATTTTCAGTTTCATGAGATCCCATTTATTGATTGTTGTTCTTAGGTCCTGAGCTGTTGGTGTTCTGTTTAGGAAGGTGTCACCTGTGCCAATGGGTTCAAGGGTTTTTCCCACTTTCTCTCTAGTAAATTTTGTGTAACCAGGGTTATGTTAAGGTCTTTGATCCACTTGGACTTATGTTTTGTACAAGGTCATAAGTATGGGTCTAATTTCATTCTTTTGCAAGTGGACATCCAGTTGGACCTGTACCATTTGTTGAAGATGCTGTCCTTTTTACATTGTGTAAATTAGGTTACCATAGGTGTGTGGGTTCATTTCTGGGCCTTCAATTCTATTAGCAATGTAATAAAAACAGCATGGTACTGGTATATAAAGAGAGCAGTGGATCAATGGAATCAGAGTCATCTTGAGTTCCAGTGCTCTGATCATTAAAAATGTTAAGCATTTCTTCCTTCAAGTGTCTCTTGGCCATTACAGATTCCTCTTTTGTGAATTCTTGGTTTAGTTCTCTATCCCATTTTTTGATTGGATTATTTGGTTTCTTAGTGTTTAATTTCTTGAGTTCTTTATGAATTTCGATACTAGCTCTCTGTCATATAAGAGGTTTGTAAAGATCATTTCCAAGCCTGTAGTTTGCCATTTTCTTTTAATGACCTTGTCCTTTGCCTTACAGAAGGTTTCAGTTTCATGATATCCTATTTATTGATTGTTTGTCTTAGAGTCTGAGCTGTTGGTGTCCTGTTCAGGAAGTTGTCACCTGTGACAATGAGTTCAAGAGTTTTCCCCACTTTCTCTTTGAGTATGTCAGGGCTTTATGTTAAGGACTTTGATTCACTTGGACTTGCATTTTGTACAAAGTGATAAATATGGATCTATTTGCATTCTTTTACATGTAAACATTTTTTAGACCAACACCATTTCTTGAAGATGGTTTCCTTTCTCCATTGTAGTTTTGGCTTCTTTGTCAAAAATTAAGTGACCATAGGTGTGTGGGTTTATTTATGGGTCTTTGATTACTCTTAAACTAATACCAGATAAACAATTTCCAACAAAACAAATAATACAAATGACCTACATTAAGAGATGGAAAGAAAAAAAACTGAAGAAAATAAACTTGAAAACTAAACAGGTTCATATAAAAAAGATCATCCAGCAATTTCATAGTACCTGGAATGCATATTCCCCTGGATCATACTTTAATCCAAGTTTTTAAAAAAAGTAATTGGATATTCAAGGTTACTCATGCCACCATTGTTCTCATGGGCATGTTTGAGCATTCTAGTCATTTTATTGTAGCTCACAAGATTCATAGCTGGGTTAAAATGTTGATGAACCCCTCTCCCCAACCCCAGCACCCTTCATAGCACCTCCTAGCACTATAGAAGCTAGGAAGCAAGGAGAAAGCTTTCTGGTCAATATCAATTCATTTAATTATTTAGTTTTATGACTTAGCCAAAGTGTTGAAGAGATAGGTTCTGACCATCAAGGTCTGGTAGGGAACCAAGTAATATAGCCATAGTCTATATTATTTGGATCTCTGGTTTAAAACTGATCAAAAATTTAAGGGGAACATTTTCACAACTGCCACTTAGCTTTGCATTTGGCAACCTATGGCTTCTGAGAGGAACTGTATAATCTCTATAGTGTAATTTGTATAAATTTGTTTTTACACACAAGTACAAACCCTTTTTATATATGTATGATGCCTCTAAAAGGATTCCATGTAACATTTTTATGCATCTTTAATGACTGTGGTTGTGAAGCTTAGAGACCCAAGAGTGAACTTACTTCTATTATTTTGGTAAAGGGTTACAATATCAAACTCTATTTAAATTCTTACTTCTGTATCTATCAATTAGTACAATATTCAGACCTCATCAGAAAAGTTTCTTGGTATGTTGGACAGTGACTAATTTACAACTCGTCAAAATGCCAAGATGTGTCTGTGGAAAGCTCATCTACAAATGAGACCTTTATACCACATTCACTCTCCTCAAGACTCAGGCAAAGAGAGTGTGCTAAAAATGTGTTAAAAACCAGAAGCAAAGGAGAACAAGGACAAAATAGTATCCTTAGGGCATGGCAGAACCTCTGCAGTTATGACCTCATTGTAGTTACAGTAGTCTGTACAAGATATGCTTAAAAGGAGGAGAGATTCACAGGTTCTCACTTTTGATTGAGGCCCTTTTGGCAGTTGATGGCTTCTGATGAAGAGATAATCAATTTTCTTTAAGAGTGTGGCTGTTTGTAGGAACACAGACTTCAATTGGTTCCCTCAAACCCATAAGTACATATATGGTCAGCCCAATTTAAACAAGTTTAGAGAGAATAGGGGGTGAAAATAAGAGAAGTTTCAGGGATGGTTGAGAGATAAATATGACCAACATACATTGTTTGTATATATTTATGAAACTCTCAAACAAATAAGAAAAATATCATTTTAAAGGGGAGGAAAGATTCAACCTGATCAACTTAGTTTTTTAGCAGAAATGAAGGGATGGAGGGGATCCAAGATGGTGGTGGCCCACATGGACGCATTTTGATCTTGGGGAAAACAGCCACAAAGCCACAAAAGTTATAAGATGCTGGGAAAAAAATCTGAGTGACTGGTCTCACCTGGGTTTCACCCAGCTACCCAGGGACCATTAAGACCCTGGGCAGGACTCTATCTCCCACTCTCGGACATGCACGAAAGCCGCTGAATCCAGGAATCAGAAACTCCCACCAGGAGAGACGAGTCGCTGGGTAAGATCCATTCTAATACCCAGTGGGCAGATTCGGACCCCACCCAGAGTTACTCACCAGCCTACTGGGCCCCCCAGATCCCATGCAGGCATTCTGGGTATTTAGCAGAAGGTTTCAGACCATGGGAGTGTCACACACTCTTAGCAGCACACAGTAGGCGCACAGTGGTAGGGCGCTGCAGCAGCTGAGGGTTCCATAGGCATCAGCCCAACATCCAGCTGGTCCACAGATGCATTTGGAAAGCCCAGACATATCTGTGTTCCCCCAGAGAAGTTCTGGACAGGCTCCCCCTATTGGATTTACAGTCATTGGGGAAAAAAAAATCCTGCAGCTCAATTGAGCTGCAGGATACCCTTCCAGCTGGAGATCATGTTCCACTGTGGTGTACAGAAACTTGGATGACAGTGGCCCCATTTGCTAGCATCCAAAGCCAGCTCCATACACACATAGGCGGGTCTGTGAGAGTGGCAGAAATGGCTACAGGTGGTAAAGGCGGATTTACACACCATAGGGTCCAACCCTGGGCAAACTGTGATGTCTTTATTATTATTATCAGACTTTTTTGCTAGTACCGGCCCTTCCGGTGGGGAACCAGAGCTTAAGTATACATGGCTCCACCCCCTGGATCAGTGAGTTTTCAAACTCGGAGGCACTGCTGAGTGACACACCTTTCAGGGGTGGAGTTAGGCTCCCTCAAGACTCCAACAGTCCTTGGGAACTCCAAAGTACACAGAATCTGTGCCTGGACACACAGGACCATACCACCAGAGCCACTGCAGGCTGAACACTCAATCTGTCTTGGGAGCCGTGAAACAATCCCAGGCCATTCCTCATTACCTGGGTACATGCTGCACCAGCTCACAGTGCGGCTGGCAATTAGATGCACATTGACCCTGAGATCCCCCTATAAGCAACAACAGATCACCAAGCAATTCGACTGATACACCAAAGCACCTCCTTTGGATCCAAGCCAAGAAGACAACAGGAGCAGACAGCTAAGAACATCCAAATGGCCAAAGCTCCAAGGAAAGACAGAAATCAGAGAGACATGACTCCAAGAAACACAACTATGCTAGTTCATACAATCCTGACCACCTCACCACAGCTGAAATACATGAAAATGATGACAATTCTACATTATGGAAAGTGATAGAGTCCCTTAAAGAAGTACTTAAATCTATGAAGGAATTCAAAGAAGCCACAATTTCACAAGTAAAAGCAATGAATAATACCATTAGAGAGCTCGAAGTCAAGGTGGCTTAACTTGAACAGGAAAAAGACAGGACAATGAAAGATTTCCAGGCAAAGATAAGCAAATTGGAGCAGGAAATGTACAAAAAAAATAAAAGCATTCAAGACATGAAAATGGAAATGGAAACAATAAAGAAAACACAGTCAGAGTTAAAAGTGGAAATGGAGAATCAAGGGAAGAGAACAGGAACTATGGATATAAGTAACAAAAATAGGAAACAAGAGATGGAAGACAGGATCTCAGGCATGGAAGATTAAATGGAAAAAATCAGTACAACATCCAAAGAAAATGAGAAAGCTAAAAATCTCTCACGTACAACATCCAAGAAATCAAGGACTCAATGAAAAGACAGTACCTAAGAATTATAGGCATAGAGGAAAGAGAAGATTCCCGACTCCAAGGTCCAGGAAATATCTTCAACAAAATCAAAGAAGAAAACTTCCCAAACCTAAAGAAAGAGATGCCAATAAAAATCCAAGAGGCTTACAGAACAAGAAACAGATTAGATCAGAAAAGAACCTCCTCTTGCCACATAATAATTGAAACTCCAAATGTACAGAACAAAGAAAGAATATTAAAAGCTGTAAGAGATAAAGGTCAAGTAACATACAATGGCAGACCCATCAGAATTACACTTGACTTCTCAGAAACCTTAAAAGCTAGAAGAGCCTGGACAGATGTCCTACAAGCCCTGAGAGAACATAGGTGCCCAGCTAAACTACTATACCCAGCAAAACTCTCATTCAACATAGATGGAGAAAACAAGATATTCCATTACAAAATAAAATTTAAACAATATCTACCCACAAACCAAGCCCCACAGAAGATCCTAGAAGGAAAATTCCAACCCAGAGAAGATAACTACACCCAAGAAAACAGAGGAAATAGAAAGCTCCACAGCAAGTAAACAAAAGGAAGCACAGGATGACCACCTATACCAAAATAATGGGAAATAACAACCCCTGGTCACTAATCTCCATCAACATAAATGGACTCAATTTGCCAATAAAAAGACACAGACTTACAGATTGGATCCATAAACAAGACCCATCATTTTGCTACATACAAGAAACACATCTCACTATCAATGATAGACACTATCTCAGTGTAAAGGGCTGGGAAAAGGATTTCCAAGCAAATGGACCCAGGAAGCAAGCTGGAGTAGCCATCCTAATATCAAACACAATAGACTTCCAACTGAAGTTAATAAAAAAAGACAGAGAATGGCATTACATATTCGTTAAAGGAAATATTCATCAAGAGGACATCTCAATATTGAACATCTATTCCCCAAATACAAAGGCACCTACATTTGTAAAAGAAACACTTCTAAAACTTAAATTGCACATCGATGCCCACACATTAGTAGTGGGAGACTTCAACACCCCACTCAAAACAATGGACAGGTCATCAAGACAGAAGCCAAACAGAGAAATAAGGAGTCTAACAGAGATCATGAACCAAATGGACCTAACGGATATCTACAGAAAGTTTCACCCAAACACAAAAGAATACACCTTCTTCTCAGCATCTCACAGAACCTTCTCCAAAATCAACCATATAGTTGGACACAAAGATAGCCTCAACAGATACAAGAAAATTGAAATAACCCCTTGTATCTTATCAGAACACTATGGAATAAAGCTGGACTTCATCAGCAAATGAATCAACAGAAAGCCTACACACACATGGAAACTGAACAACTATTTACTGGATCACTACTGGGTCAGGGAAGAAATAAAAAAGGAAATCAAAGACTTCATAATATCCAATGACAATGAAGACACAACATACCCAAATTCATGGGACACAATGAAAGCTGTGCTACAAGGAAAGTTCATAGCACTTAGTGTCTTCAAAAAGAAAATTGTGACAGCTCATATTAGGGAATTAACTGAACTGGGTGAATTGGAAAAAAAAGAAGCAAACACTCCCAAGATGAGCAGAAGGCAGGAAATCATCAAAAACTTAGAAACAAAGAGAACTATACAAACAGTCAATGAAACCAAGAGTTGGTTCCTCAAGAAAATCAACAAAATAGACAGACCCTTAGCCAAATTAACTAAAAGGCAGAGGAAAAAAATCCAAATCAACAAAATCAGAAATGAAAAGGGAGAAATAACAACAGACATTGAGGAAATCCAGAGAACATTTGGGTCCTACTTTAAAAATCTATACTCTACCAAATTTGAAAACTTAAGCAAAATGGACAATTGATAGATTCCACCTACCGAAGATAAATCAAGATAAGATTAATAGATTAAACAGACCTATAACCCCTAAGGAAATATAAACAGTCATTAAAAATCTCCCAACCAAGAAAAGCCCAGGGCTAGTTGGTTTTAGCATGGAATTCTACCAGACCTTCAAAGAGGAGCTAACACCAATACTCTTCAAACTCTTTCAACAAATAGAATCAGAAAGAACCTTGCCAACCTCATTCTATGAGGCCACAATCACCCTGATTCCTAAACCACACAAAGACCCAACAAAGAAAGAGAACTTCAGACCAATCTCCCTCATGAACATAGATGCAAAATACTTAATAAAATACTAGCAAATCTAATTCAAGAACACATCAAGAGTATCATACACCATGATAAAGTAGGCTTCATCCCAGGAATTCAGGGATGGTTCAACATACGAAAGTCTGTCAACGTCATTCACCATATAAACAAGATGAAAGAAAGAAAAAAAAAACACATGATAATCTAGCTAGATGCTGAAAAAGCATTTGACAAAATCCAACACCCCTTTATGCTAAATGTTCTGGTGAGAATGGGCATACAAGGACAGTACCTAGAAATAATAAAGGCAGTATACAGCAAGCCAGTGGCCAACATCAAATTAAATGGAGAGAAACTTGAAGCATTTCCTCTACACTCAGAGACAAGACAAGGATGCCCACTTTCACCATATCTCTTCAATATAGTACTTGAAGTTCTTGCTAGAGCAATAAGACAACTAAAGGAGATCAAGGGGATACAAATTGGAAACGAAGAAGTCAAATTATCCCTATTTGCAGAATATATGATAGTATACATAAGCAACCCCAAAAATTCCACCAGAGAACTCTGACAGCTGATAAACACCTTCAGCAAGGTAGCTGGATACAAAATTAATTAAAAAAAATCAGAAGCCCTTCTTTATACAACAAACAAACGTGCTGAGAAAGGAATAAGGGGAACAACTCCCTTTACAATAGCCACAAGCAGAATAAAACATCTGGGGGTAACTCTAACCAATCATGTAAAGGACCTGTACAACAAGAACTTCAAACCCTTGGAGAAGGAAATTGAAGAGTCCTTTAGAAGATGGAAAGATCTCCCATGCTCATGGATAGGTAGGATCAACATAAAAAAATGGCCATTCTATAAAAAGCAATACATAGATTCAATGCAATTCCTATCAAAATACCAACGCAATTCTCCATAGACTTGGAAAGAGCTATTCTCAATTTCATATGGAACAAGCAAAAACCCAGAATAGCTAAATCAATCCTGTGCAAAGAAACAAATCTGGAGGTATCACCATCCCAGATTTCAAGCTGTACTACAGAGCAATAGTAGTAAAAATAACAAGGTATTGGTATAGAAACAGACCAGTAGATCAATGGAATTGAACTGACCACCCAGAAATGAACCACACACGTATGGCCACCTAATTTTTGACAAAGAAGCCAAAACCGCACAATGGAAAAAAGACAGCATCTTCAACAAATGGTGCTGGTCCAACTGGATGTCCACTTGTAAAAGAATGAAATTAGACCCATACTTATCACCTTGTACAAACTGAAGTCCAAGTGGATCAAAGACCTTAACATAAGGCCAGTCACACTAAATCTAATAGAAGAGAAAGTGGGAAAAACCCTCGAACTCATTGGCACAGGTGACAACTTACTGATTAGAATACCAAAAGCTCAGGACCTGAGACCAGCAATCAATAAATGGGACCTCATGAAACTGAAAAGCTTCTGTAAGGCAAAAGACACTGTCATTCGAACAAAACGGCAGCCTACAGACTGGGAGAAAATCTTCACCAACCCCACATCTGAAAGAGGGCTAATATCCAAAATCTACAAAGAACTCAAGAAATTAAATGCCAAGAAACCAAATATTCCAATATAAAAATGGGGGACCCAGCTAAATAGAGAATTCAGAAAGGAAGAATCCCTAATGGCTGAGAGACACTTGAAGAAATGCTCAACATCCTTAATCATCAGAGAAATACAACTCAAGACGACTCTGAGATTCCATCTCACACCTGTCAGAATGGCTAAGATCAAAACTCAAATGACAACACATGCTGGCGAGGGTGTGGAGAAAGGGGAACCCGCCTCCATTACTAGTGGGAGTGCAGGCTTCTGCAACCACTATGGAGGTCGTATGGCAATATCTTAGAAAACTTGGAATAGCTTTGCCTCAGGACCCAGCCATACCACTTCTGGGTATACACCCAAATGACTACTCATGTAATCATAAGGAAGTTTCCTCATCTATGTTCATAGCAGCCTTATTTGTAATAGCTAGACACTGGAAACAACCCAGCTGTCCCTCAGCCGAGGAATGGATGAAAAAACTGTGATACATCTACACAATGGAATACTACTCCACTATCAGAAACATCAAAATCATGCAATTTGCAGCCAAATGGATGGAACTAGAGAAGCTCATCCTGAGTGAACTAACCTAGACTCAGAAGGATGCACATGGCATCTATTCACTTACATAGGATTTTAGCTATATAGTACAGGATATCTATACTACAACTAAGGCACCAAAGGGAACATGAACATAGACTTTTTATTTATTTATTTTTTGTTTGTTTGTTTTTGTATGTTTTTTTGTTTGTTTTTTAGTTTTCTCTCCCTGGCAGTGTGACAATTTTCACTGGTGGTACAGACTTGAACTCCCCCAGTGTAAGAGGAGGCTCTTGGCCCTCATATGACTTCTGAACTGGAGCGAGGGACTTTTATGTAGGGACACTCTTCTCCAGAGGACTGGGATGGAAGTGTTAGGGGGTAGAGGGTGGGAGTGTGGGGCTGGGCAGGGGGGAAAGAGGACAATATGATGGAGATGTAACCTGAAGCAACAAATAAGTAAATTTATTTTTTAAAAAAGAAATGAAGGGATGGTTTAAAATACAAAAATTGATAAAAATAATACATTGGATAAGTTTGCTTAAAATATCAATTACATGATCTTCTCAATATATGTTAAAAAAGACTTTGGATATGTCCAACATTCTTTATTACAAAAGTCATAGAGTAGAAATGCATTAAACACACCTCATAAAGGTTACATATGACACATACATAGCCATCATAATCCCGTTGTAATTAGGAACAAGTCAAATATTTCTTCTTCTATCCCCATTTCTATTTAATATAATGGTCAAATTCTTATCTAGAGTGCTAGACAAAGGATAGAAATAATAAATATATTATGAATAAGAAAATAATTAAAAGTTTGTTTTTACATGATATGATGTTTTACACAAAATATTCTAAAGATTCCACTGGAAAACTTCTAGAAGTGGCCATCACTTTCAGCACAGTGGAAGGATATAATATTAACAAAACAAAACAATAATAACAACAAAAAAAGTGGCCTTTCCATAATCCAATGAGAAAACTGAGAAAAAGTTCAGGAGAACAATAACATTCACATAAGTCCAAAACAAACAAACAAACAAAAAATAAACAAAAAAAATGTAAGACTAAACCTACATAAGTAGGTGAAACATTTCTAAGAGGAAAACTTTAAATTCTGGAAAAGAAGTCAAGATGATACTAGAAAATGGAAAGATGTCATGTGCTCAGTTACTGGAAATACTATTACAGAGCAGAGAAACAATCTATTCTATCAAAACCAGTTTTCAGATTCAGTGCAACACCAATTAAAATCTTCATGCTATTCTTTATTGGAAGAGAACAATATCTCTAAAATTCATTAAAAAGGAAACAGAAAAAGACCCCACACAACAAAGCAACCCTGAGCAAAAAGATTAATGCTAGAGAAATTAGCGTTTTGATCTCAAATTATTCTATAGAACCAAATTAACAAAATGAGCCAAGTATTGTTTTGGGAGGTTATTCTCTACAGTCACTCTTTTGATTTGATGACTATTATATCCACTCAACAGAACATTGGCTGTGCAGATGAGTATATTTTTCTGCAGTTGAAGATAGATGCATTCCATTTCTATAATTGGATAGCATTAATAAAACACTTTTGTAATAGAGAAGCATCTGTGACTTGTGACTAACATGGATAAAACATCTAGAATGGGTTACTTTGGGCTGAGTATGTGAGGGTATCTTGTGCATTAATAACTAGCAAGGAGAGGAAATGAGGAATTAAGAATTAACATATACTGAGTGAAAATGATTTATTACAATGATTGAATATGATGGCATTCCACAGCATGATCACCACTGAACCAAACAATAAAACTATTTATTTCAATATAATTAAAATATTCAATATATATAAAATTATTCAATAAACCTGTTTGAACATAGTTATAATAAAGACATTGTACAGTTACAATTTTAACTTTCAGTAACAGGGAGCCTAATTATGGTTTGTTGAAATATATTTTTAAATGTATTATTAGCTAAAATCAGTAGTGTTTCCTGTAAATTTTGATCATAAAGAAGATGAGTTAACAGTGAGCTTTATTTTTGAAGATTCAAAATACTAAAAATTCAACTTTTTCATAAACCAAGTTCTCTTGAAGAACGTTTTCACTGCATCTTTTACATGGTTGTTTCTCAGACTGTAGATGGTGGGATTGAGCATGGAAATAACAATGGTGTAAAATATGAACACTATCATGCCATGCTCCAAGGTTTCACACATGTAAAGATTATGGTTCCATAATAGATGGACACTCTGCTGAGGTGAGCTCCACATGTAGAGAACACTTTGTTCTTCCTTTCAGCAGAATGTATCTTGTTTTTGCTCTCTCTCTCTCTCTCTCTCTCTCTCTCTCTCTTTAATGTTTATTTATTACTTCGAGTTACATCTCCATCACAGTCTTCTCCCTCCACCCCTCCTGGTCCCACCCTCCCACCCTCTCCTCTTTCTTCCACCTATACTTCTTCTCCAGTGTGGGGTGCCTCTACATATTGCCCCCCTCAGTTCAGCAGTCACATGAGGGCTAAGAGCTTCCTCTTGCACTGGGGGCCTACATGGAAGCTCCATTGTCCGACTAATAGATAAAAATAATCTATGTTCCTGTTTCTTTCTGTCTGTTGGTTGTAGGATAGTTATCCTGTACTATATGGATAAAATCCATTTATAAGTTAATATATACCATGTGCATCTTTCTGGGTCTGGGTCAGCTCACTCAGGATGAGCTTTTCTACTTCCATCCACTTGACAGCAATATCCATGATTTTCTTGTTTCTGATGGCTGAGTAGTATTTCATTGTGTAAATGTACCACAGCTTTTTAATCCATTTGTCGGTTGAGGGACATCTGGTGGTTTCCAGTTTCTATCTTGAGAATAGCAAAGATAATAAAACCATAGGAGATGAGGATGATTAGGATAGTGATTATCTCAATGGTATCCACATACTAGAAGAGAAAGAAGCTGACTGATGTGGGCAGCAGAGCAAGAAATAGCCAGGAGAGGAAGAACAACACAGAAGACATACTTAATTTCAGTGGATCCACACAAGAACTAAAAGTGGACACTCTGTGTATAGAACCATTTATAATGCTGCCAACAGAAAAAACAATGATGAGTGGCAGGTAAACCCTGCCAGGTCTCCCACATGTAAAGGTAAACCCAAAGTTGACATGCTCAATACAGAAGTAGCTTGTAGATATCTACATTGCACATTGTGGTCATAAGATATTGCTGCCAAAGAAGCATTCTGTGGTCCTCAAAATAACAAAAAGGTACATCTCTGTTATACATCCAGGATACAAGATGCATTTATATTTTGTAAGAAAATCTACCTACATCTTTGGGGTGATAATTATTGAATAATAGGCATCCAAAAATGATAAAGCATTTAGAAAATACTGATGTGATTGTGGAGTCTGGAATCCCCAATTACCAGAAAAACCAATCCCAAATTACCTATCAAAATAAAAAGAGAAATTACAAATAGTAAGAGTTACGATTTGTAGGTAATTATTATTAGTGAAGCCTGCTAGTATAAGCTTTGTGACCTCAGTTGCATTGCTCACCTGAATGTCATTATCTGATGGTGTTCTTGGCATTTCTGTTTTGTTTATAGGTTAAAAAACAATATCCTTTGAAGACTGTGTCTATCCAATCACATTTTCATGCCTGTGTTTTAAGTAGGCATCATGGAGATTTTTTTCCTGATGGGAACAGTTGGAATGAAGAAATTAATCTTGGGAGATGCATACTCTGTTTATGCAAGTTAAATTATTTTTGTATATTGGCTACCTTTGTGTCCGTAAGATTATCTAGTTCAATACTTAGTATTATCATTTTATTTTCTGTCAGATTTCTTGACCACCTTTCATATTACATTGTGTTCAAATTCAGAAAGGCTGAAGACATCTTAAGATTCATACAAGATTCAAGGAAAGATTTTCCTTAATATTTTGGTGTGACATTGGGATTAATAACACCAAATGAGATTGAATTGAATTTGTCCAAAAGACTGTGAATGTCTTTTAATTGATATTATGAAAACACTTGAACATGAGATGCATTAGTTTGACATTTCATATTCATTCAGACCAACTTTCTGAGCAGAGCATTTCAAATCATTTCATTTCTTCTGATAATTACTTCAACCCATTAGTACAAAAGGTACCATGATAGAACATAAGCATTTCTGTATAGTATGTGTATCTCACATGAAAATAAAAATTGATTTAGTCTTATCCTTACAACTTATTCTATTTTTAGTTTTTCACTTCTCTTTTTTAATGTTTATTTATTACTTCAAGTTACATCTCCATCACAGTGCCCACTTTCTACCTCTCCCAGTCCCAACCTCCTACCCCATTCTCCTCTCTCCCTTCTATCCTACCCCTCTGATGTGGGGTGTCCCTAAATATCAGTTCCCCCCCCCAGTTCAGCAGTCATATGAGGGCTAAGAGATTCCTCATGTACTGGGAGCCTACATGGTAGCACCACTAGGGCAAAGTGTCCCACTAAAGGGTAACAAACTCATAAAATTTACATTTGTGTGCAAATCAGGAGAGACTTACATTATACAGCTTATTACCATGTTTAGTATACAACAGTCTTGTGAACTGCTATTTATCAGTTCACAAGTTCGATAAATAAAGTTATAAGGAAAAAATGAAGTCAGTTCCTCAACTGTCTGTCAGAACATACACTAAGCTTAAGTAAGACATGAAAAAAGTTCAATTGGCTATGTCTTAAAGTTAAGTAAATTTAAAATTCACTAAAATCCTTTAGTTTCAACACAACCTAAAGATTAGATTAATGATTAATGGAAAGTTTTTTTTTCTATATTTTATATTGTTACTTTTTAAACTTCTTTTTTAGTATAATACTTATTTATTACATCATGTTACACAGGATGCCGTAGAGAGAGAACACTCTGACTCTGTCTAGAACAGTAAGTAACCAGATTATATGTGCAGCATTCTTTGATCATGGGTATTTTTTGCTGTGTGCATATATGAATGAAAATTTCCATGAATTATTATCAGTTGTATGTACTCACACATTGCTAAGCTTTTGTCTCAAGGATAATCTGTTTGTAGAGATGCACTATTCAGTCTTTCTAAAATATGCTTAAATGTGTCACAATATCACATTTTTATTTTCACATGTTTTTTTTATCTTTTTGCTATCTTTAGTGCTTGGTACTCTTAAACTTATCTCCATTTATAGGGCACCTTCAAGGTTTTTTTATGAGTCTTTATTTAATTGAATAGTTAATCATTGCACTACCCAAGGATTTGGATTTACTTTTGAGTTTGCTGTTCTAAAATAGCCTATGCTCTTCTCAAGTGTACAGTCTTCCTGACTTCCAATTGCTGAAGTTACAAATAGGTAACATGTACTAGCATGCCAAGCTATATTAGATTTCCAACTGCTTATGTATAAAATGAGGATCTTGTATTCTCTGCAGTTTTCATTTTCAATATTGTAAAAAAAACATCTGGAATATTGATCAAAAAGCAAATAAATGAATGCCATTATAGTTACCAGTGTCAATTTTCTCTATCACACTTCTATACATACATCTGTTTGGTCAGGGATGTTTTCTTATATGTCCCAGAGATATGCCTGATTATTGCATTTGTTGGTGAAATTATATATTACACATTCTAGGATTTTATCTCTGAAAATTTAGGGTAGTATTCATGATTAATAGAATTATATGACATATGAAATCTGTTATTTTGTCTGTTTTTTTTAACTTTGTAGCTTTCTAATTACTCAGTATAATAATCTACTATTAAACTTAATATTTATTCTTGATTTATATCAAATAGTTTCAGGTATAACTTCAACTGAGTAAGAGTATGATGATTTAAAAGTACATAAACCCATCCATCAGATATTCAAGAAAAATGATGGTTTTTCCATTATTATAGCTTACCATTATTACCAATTTATTGCAACATTGAAAATCTTGTATTTCCAGGGTGAAGAAAGCAAGTTGCAGGGAAGTGAAATTTCCAAAAAATTTCAAAGCCATGTCATAAATTTTCCCATTTCTGAGGACTTTCCTTACTAATAATCAAATTACTTACTTTACAAATATCAACTTGTACTGTTTGTTCTACAATATTAACTCTTGTATTATGAAATACTTCATCATGTTGCTGTTTTGAATCAGCAGCTAATTGGTATAAATTCCTTTCGGTATATCTCTTGGGGCTTCATCAACATTTGTTTAAGTGGATATAAACATTCTAAATTAACTATTGCTTGCAAAAATAAACATGATTTTTGCTGGCTCCACAGGTAAGAGAAATTTTAAGTCCCTTGCACAACATCTTATAAGTGTCAGAAAATTCTAGATCAGAAAATTTTGCATCACAATTTTGACTACTGTACATAAAACATGAAAGCTTTAAATTGCTGATTATTGCATGAATTAATAAAATACATTTATCCATGTCAGATTTATATCGAATTTCATCTAAATGTTGAAAAGCAACACTTCCTTGAAAATATACAAAACAGCAAGTATTGACTGATACATTTGAGTATATATAAGTATGTTCCAAATTTAATAATATGTGGGGGTTTTTTTAAATCACAAAAACAGATCATTTCAAAGAATGGACAATAGTAACAACATAGATGACAAGGATACATTCAGTCCATCTGCTGTCAATGGGACTTGTGCTTTGATAAACTATCAATAGTCCTACACGCCAGACCACTTTGGTTTACTATTTATGGTTGATGTTTCTCTGGTCTCAAGAATCTTAAGAAATAAAATTACAGCAATATTTTTTTTTCTCCTCTGTGAATGATGGAAATTTTTGAACAATCTGTATAATGAATCAATAATTAGTTTTCTATTCCCTTTTAAAACTGTGTTTTACAGATGTAGATTGTAACATTTTTGAAAATCACTTATATTTTTGAAATCATAATATAGTTATATCATTTCTTTCCTTTTTTCTCCACTAAAATCGTCTCACATAATCACCCTTGCTCTTTTTAAAAATTAATAGCCTTTTTTATTCATTGATTGCTGTTACATACACATGTGTGCATGTATATGTCTACATCCATGTATATGTATATATCCCTAAATACATGAGCATGAAATACCCCTCAGTTCATATATATATTTTTAAGGTTGACCATTTGACATTTTTGGTAGTAGTTTTAAAGACTGATCCTCTGTTTGTACACCAGAGTAGGTAGCCTGTCTCCCACTATGTTTCCCATCATGACCTCAAACTCTTAATAACTTTCCTGCTTCAGCCTTCACAGTACTAGAATGCCATGTACAAGACACCACACCTCACATTCAACATTATCAAACTCCTCAAGAGTTTGTTAGTTTTATTTTTATAACTTTCAATTCCTCCCTTATGTATTTATCCTGAAGAACAAACTTAGCTCTCTCTCTCAGGAAATACGTAGCTCAATGTCATAACAGTACAGTTTAGCAATTTTTTTAACTGAAAAAATTGAACTCAATATGATGTAGCAAGCTGAATTGTGTTTATCTGCAATTGGCTGTGGAGGTGATGTTTATATTAACAGATCATGTATTTTCAGTGTAGAAATAAAGAAAACAAAATTAGTAAGTAAAATGCACCTTTCAAAATATTTTGGATTGAAACCTCATGAAATAATACTGCAATATATATTAATAATCAAAAATGTTATGTAAAGCTGAAAGATTAAATATTTGTTTTTGATCTCTGGTCAGTTTTTTATGCTAATATCATTTCAATATTTTTTGAGTTCTAATATTGGTTACTTTCTAATTAGCATATACATTTCATAAACATCTTGATTTACCACCATTTAGTCATTCTACTTGGCTATCCATCATTACATACATTACTTATTCATATGCATTAATATTTTTAAAAGGAGGAACTTTTGAGAGAATGTCTCACATCAGACATCACACATGGTTTGCATTCATGAGGCAGGAAAAGAACACGCAATTTCAGTTCTCATGTCCTATATGCATATCTTGTAGTAGATATCTCATTGAAAAGCTTAAAGGCTTATACTGATCCTGATAGATTCTCGTGATTTCTGGTTACACTAAAAACTAAATTTCATAGTATTCATATATCATTTTTTCAAAATATGCCTGCATGTCATCTATGAAAGCTTATTTCATTCAAAATTCTTAGTAAAATCATCACAAAAAATGCACATATATTCTTGCATATAAATAAATGAACTCATTTATATGAAGACATAATTCCATTGTACACATTATGTTTTTATCACTCTCACTAAGAAATCATTTCAACATGAATGCATCCTTTATTGTTTATGTGTAAACTAAGTTGTAAACTTACCATTATCTATAAATTTCAGCAACTATCCTTTCCTTAGAAAGCACCATTGACATATTTTATGTATTTCCAAATATATTTTCAGGCAGTTGTCCCTTGATGGACTTCTTTGTTATTCTTTGTTATCTCACTAATCTCTCTTGATGTTTTCTTGGTGTATGTATGTTAGTATACACACACACACACACACACACACACACACACACACACACACACTCACACACAATTTAAATCCATGTCTGTCTATGAGAACAATTTGAGTGTTCATCTTGCAAAATCTAGTTCATCTTTGCAACAAAATCACTTCCAACCCCATTCATTTCTCCTAGATGATTTCACTTTTAGTTAAGACTGGGTCAATTTTCCTTTCTCCCATTTCTTTTATCTACTCACATGCTAATGAATGTCTAGGCTGGTTCAGTTTCTTAGCTTTTGTTAATAGTGTATCAAGAAACATAGATGTGCAATTACCTCTGTGGTAAGACCTTCAGCCCTTTGCGATGTGTGTTCAGGGATGGAAAAGTTTTGATCATATATATATATGGCTGTCAATATTCAGCTTTTCCAGAAACATCATAAAGCTTTCCATAGCGGTTGCACTTGTTTCCACAGCCCCTAGAAATTTTAGGGTTTCTCTTTCTCCAGTACCTGTTACCATTTGATTTTTATTGATAACCACCTGATTGTGTTGAGAAAAAGAATTAAAGCACTTTCATTTTACATATTTTCCTAAGAATGGTGAACTTAGAAAGTTAGAAAGTCATTCCTAACATTAGATAATTGATAAATTTAGAGTTATTTTTAAGCATAGTGAGAGATTTGTGTCTAATTTCACTCTTCTACATATGAATGTCTCATTTCCCCATCACCACCCATTGAAGATTATTTGTAATATTTGTTTTGAATGTTTGTTGAAAGTTACAGTTTTATAGTTCTGAGGGTTTATTTCTGTGTCTCTTTCCTTTCCATTTACATATGGGTTTTGTAGTAATAGGCATTATCTTTGATCCTACTGTTTTGTTACATATCTGAGATCATATGTTGTGATTACTTTACAATAGTTTTCTGGGAGAACAGTTTGTATTGTTCAGAGAAAGAATTTGTTCTTCATTTAAATTTAGGATTGCTATATGTGAAGTCTGTGAAGAATACCATTGAAATTTTGATATTGGTTGCATTGAACCAATAGACTATTTTATTAATTTTAATAACAATATTAAAGAGCAGTATCTATTTCATTGTATATAAGTGACATATATGATTACAGCAGCATATAGCCAGTTTTCCTAGACAACTGGTTAAAGAATATAAAGATGTAGTTTATGTTCATTGACTTATATTATTGTCTGTTGTTGTCATAGTACTATGGACAGTAACTTGAGCATCTTCAAGACTGTTTTATGAAATTCCAACATGAAGAACATCACAGAAGCTACTACATTTGTCCTCAAGGGCCTCACAGACAGCACTGAACTTCAGATCATTCTCTTTTTCATCTTTCTAGCAACTTACCTTTTTACTATAATAGGAAATGTAGGACTTATTATTTTAGTCATTGGAGATTCTCAACTCCACAACCCTATGTACAGTTTCCTCAGTGTGTTGTCTTCTGTAGATGCCTGCTATTCCTCAGATATTACCCCAAATATGTTAGTAGGTTTTGTGTCCAAAACCAAAATCATTTCATTCTATGGTTGTGCAACACAGATGTTCCTTGCTGTTACATTTGGAACTACAGAATGCTTTCTTTTGGCTGCAATGGCGTATGATCGATATGTAGCCATTCACAATCCACTTCTGTATGCAGTGAGCATGTCTCCTAGAGTCTATGTGCCACTCATCATTGCTTCCTATGCTGGTGGAATTCTACATGCTGTTATCCACACAGTGGCCACTTTCAGTCTGTCTTTCTGTCGGTCCAATGAAGTCAGGCATATATTTTGTGATATACCTCCTTTACTTGCTATTTCCTGCTCTGAAACTTATGTAAATGAACTCCTGCTCTTCTTCTTTGTGAGTTTCATAGAGCTAGTCACAATCCTAATTGTTTTGGTCTCCTATGCTTTTATCCTGTTGTCAATTCTGAAGATGAATTCAGCTGAAGGGAGGAGGAAAGTCTTCTCTACATGTGGAGCTCACCTCACTGCTGTGTCCATTTATTATGGCACAATCCTCTTCATGTATGTAAGACCTAGTTCCAACTATTCCTTGGAACATGACATGATAGTGTCCACATTTTACACCATTGGGATTCCCATGCTCAACCCCATCATCTACAGTCTGAGAAACAAAGATGTAAAAGAGGCAATGAGAAAAGTTCTGAAAAAATATAATATTAAATATTAAATCCAACAAGTAAACTATTTTTGTGTTTCCTTTACCACAAGTTCTCAATTAAGAGGTTTTGATTCATTTTCTTACATTTTTCTATTGTGTTTTTTTTACCAGTCTTTAATGCATTCCACCATAATATCATTGTTGTGTGTTACTTTTTGTACAAGGTTAGCTGACCTATAAGATTCAAGATTGTTCTCCTGTCTCCACCACTCATCTCAGCTTAGAACCATGTGATTTAAGATGCATCTTGTCATGCCTGGCTTTGTGTGGGTTCTAGGGATTCTAACTCACATTCTCATACTTCCATAGAAAGCACTTTATGTACCGAGACTTCTACAATTTCTTTAATGTTTGATTTTTGAAAAACATGAAATTCCAGTTATTTTTAATATAAATAATTATTTTATTTTTAAAATTTTTATTCATTACTTCAGTACAGCTCCATCACAGTGTCCTCTTTCCACGCATCCTAGTCCTACCCTCCCACCCTTTATACACTATCCCTTCCTTCACACTCCTCTGGAGTGGAGTGGCCCTACATAACAGTCCTCCACCCCTTTTCAGCACTCATATGAGGGCCAAGACCCTCCTCATACACTGGTGGCCTACAGGGCAGCACCACTAGGGCATAGTGTCTCACTGACAGGAAACAAAGTCTATGTTCCTGTTCCCTTTAGTGCATTGGTTCTAATATAGTTATCCTGTACTATATGGCTAAAATCTGCTTATAAATGAATAGATGCCATGTGCATCCTTCTGAGTCTGGGTTAGCTTACTCAGGATGAGCTTCTCTAGTTCCATCCATTTGGCTGCAAATTGCAGAATTTTGTTGTTTCTGATGGCTAAGTAGTATTCCATTGTGTAGATGTATCACAGTTTTTTTTGTTTGTTTGTTTGTTTGCTTTTGGTTTTTTGTTTTTTTATCCATTCCTTGGTTGAGTGGTATCTGGATTGTTTCTTCTAGCTATTACAAATAAACTGCTATGATCACAGATGAGGAGACATCCTTGTGGTTTGGTGAGGAATCATTTGGATGTACACCCAGAAGTGGTATGGCTAGGTCTTGAGGTAGAGCAAGTCCAAGTTTTCTAAGATATCGATAGACTGATTTCCACAGTGGTTGCACAGCTTGCACTCCCACCAGCAATGGAAGGGTGTTCCCTTTCTCCACTACCTCACCAGCATGTGCTTTGTTTTGAGTTTTTGATCTTAGCCATTCTGACAGGTGTGAGATGGAGTCTCAGAGTCGTCTTGAGTTGCATTTCTCTGATGATTAAGGATGCTGAGCATTTCTTCAAATGTCTCTCAGCCATTAGGGATCTTCTAATTCTGCATTCATTTTTAAATTAAATAGGAGTACATTAAACTTTGTACATGATCTTTACATATCTAAAGATGTGCCATTTGTTTCTTTCTTATCAAATAGGTGCTCACAGATATTCTAGACACAGTCACATACAAATCTACTGAACTGATTATGGTAGTTTTGTCGGACTATCATAATAATACACCACACAGAACCTGGTTTATAGAAAAAAAAATTCTATGTCTGGATGTTAGATATCTAAAATCAAAACTTTGTACAGATAAATTGTTCTTAGGCTTTTTTGTGAAGATTTCAGATGCTTGTCTTTCTCACTGTCTTCCTTGTAGTTTTCTTCTATATGTGCCTTTTCCTTAATATGTCTTTGTAAGAATACTAAGTATATTTGGATTAGCACCCAACAAACACCTCACTATAACTAACTACATTTTTAAAAACTGTGTCTCTAAATTTAAACACATTCTGAAGCACTAGGTGTTTAGTTTTGACATTGAATCCTATATGTGTGTGTGCGTGCAAACATTTGTAAATATATGATTTATATTCATGTGATCACTGTTTTAAAAATAAAATATATTTCCTCTCTACTGGAAAAATATTCTAGGCTCTAAGAACATGCATATTATATAAGTATATGCATATACAATCTTCAAGAGGTCCTAATCTCTGACTCCATTTCCTTTTGTACTCTCCCATCCCTCTCACCACATAGGAGAAAACCCTTCAGTTAGATATTTTCTATATACTTGTAGCAATTTAATCATAATTTATGGTTCAAGAACACAGATAATGTTTCTGATGTCCTTTATCTTCTAAGATATGACAGTGTTTTTTTTAATTTTATTAATGGAGAACATAAATCTTATTCTTTAGTTTGTCAGAAAGAAGAAAACCAGACATTTATACTTGTCACGATTATATTAAAACTCAAGAACAACAAAATTAAAGGATGATTGTATAAAGTTCAACACATGGTAGATTTTGCCCTTCCCTGCATAAACCTATTCCCACTTCTATGCAATGCCCATAACTTGGACCCTCCTCGTGTTATATAGTTCTGTGAGGCTCTTAGAAATGGTATCATCCTTCATTGCCAACATCCAAAGATGAAAGTGCAGAAAACGATAACTTAACTACTTTCCTTTTTACATAGATGTCACTTTCTCAGCAATGAGCTCCCCTTATACAGAATTTTAAGCATCTGTGCCAGCTATGCACATTCTTCTTCCCTCTGTTCCTTCTTCTTTTCTTCATTTGATTATTGTTTAATTACTGTTATTATATTCACTTTTAAATGTATTTGTTTCTTAAATGTATGTATGGGGGTGGTATATATGTGTACTCATATTTATGTATCTGCACCTGTCCATGGTTGCAAATTTATAATACACTATGGAGACCATAGGACAATTTCATGTTTCTTCCTTCATCTCTTTCCACTTTTTTTTTTTGAGTCACTGTTCTGAATCATTGTCTAGACTCACAGGAGAGTAATTCTTCAGGATATGCATGTCTCTGTCTCCCAAGCACTATAATCACAGAATCTTTCCAAAATACTTAGTTTTTATACTTATGCTGGAGATCCAGACAATGCTTCTCAAGCTTGCTTAACTTCTGTTTCCAAAGATAGCCAAAGATAGTTCTTTTTACTACAAAGCCAATATTCTAGGTGGTCTGCTGTATGATTGGGGATAATATGGGGATTGGATTGGAGGACTGGATGAAATCATGGAAATCTGCAGTTAATGTAAGGGCTCTTTGGACACGAGGGAATTATGGCAGTTGGGAGCCAAGGAACACCACCAAGTCACACCGCACAAAAGAGACACAAGAAGTTTATTGAGGAGAAACAGAGGGTGGTGGCTGCCTCTGAACTGGAAGAGAGACAATAGAAGGCTATATGAAGGGGATGGCCATTATAGGGTCCTAGGAACATATGTAGAGCTAGAGGAAAAGTACAGCAGGTCCTATTGTTTTTCTAGCAATAGCACCAAGTCACAGGGGCAGAGATTCCCAAGCCTCAGGAGCTCCAGGTCAAGCCAGGGGACACAGTGTTTTTCCCTATATCCTGATCTAGGTCTTGGGGGTCACTTCAATGACAGAGTGTTTATCATTTGTCCCTGTATACTATTTTTATATATTATTAATTAATAAGAGGTGGGGAAAGAGAATAAACAACATTATTATTAAACTATTTCCTTCTGGGCTGCAGCATGAAAGTTCATGAGGCATGCTTGATCTTCACAATCAGGGCATAACCTTGGATCATAAGCATCTGGTCCTATAGTTAGGGACTGATGATCCTAAAATAGCAACTGGCTAAAGGTCCTGTTAGAAATCTTTGGGATTTGTTGTTGGAGAAATCTAGTCAAGAATTTTATAAGACAGGATGCAATTAGTAGATTAGAAAATGGAACAGAAAGGGAGTTAAGAAAGTCCATATTGAACTGTTCATGATCCATTGACCAGAGGCATTGAGCTGTTCTTTACATTTTTGGAGATCTGTGTGCAAATGTTGGATCTTATCTTTTATTATACCTGGTTGATTAACATAAAGGAAACATTCCTCCTTGAGGAAGAGGCAAAATTTACCCTTCTCCGCTGTTAGTGGATCTAATCCTCACCAATTTTGTAGCACCACTAGGCTCAATAAGTCCCTTTGGCCCTAGAGGCTGTGGACAAATACCACTACCCCTCCCCAGGAAGGTCTTCTCTGTTCATGAGAACCTGACCTTATGACCCCTGGGAACATTCTACAGAACACAGTCCCCAGGACTATCTAACCAAAGACAATGGTCCCACCCTAGCAAGCTAAAGGTTAAATTTAACATAGCTGACTGAAATGTTCCCCCTTTGTTTCCCCTATCCCCACCTGCAGTTATTGCCTAGGGAGCTAAGTTTACATAGCTCACTGAAATGTTCCCCCCTTTTTTCCCCCATCTCCACCTGATTGCAGTTATCACCTAGCAAGCTAAAAGTTAAGTTTACATAACCAACTGTATTGTTTCCCCTGTGTACCCACCTGATTGTGGTTTTTGTGCTTAAAAACTGCCTGTAACTGTTGTTCATAGTTCACTCCTTCCCGAAGGCAGTCGAACCCCAGCACCCTGGCTCAATAAAATCCTCTTGCCACGACCCTCAGTTTCTGGTGGTCTTTGGGCATCAGGACCTCAGTGGATATTCGAGGTCCAACAGCCCTAAAAGATGAGGATAACCTGAGCCACCTTTTGAGTGTCCTGAATGAACTGAGGGAAAAACTGATAATAGATATTTAGGGAATAGTTAGCCACCCCAGTGTTCCAGTGGTGATGCCAGCATTTATACCCAGGACTGTAAGAAGGGGTAGGACCTTATGATGTCACACCACTATAAATCTCTGTGATGGAAACCTCTAAGAGTTCTTCTCTGGGTTACTCTACTTTTGTGAAAAGGAACTCTATAGCACAAATCCCTGACCACCCAGTGAGTAGGTAGTAGCAAACTTGAGTGTTGCAGAGGATCAAGGCCTTGTAAATATTTGGACATAGAAGCTAGATGGTAGTTCTCAGGGTCAAGGTATTACTGCCTTCTGAGGAATCCATTGTGTTTATAAAGTGTGTCTCTGAGGAGTTTGTTGGAGGAAGGTCTAGTACATTAATTGGTTCTGAAAGGTTGATTTCAATGCTGAGATCTGATTACTGCCCCTTCTGAGGCATTCTTTTGATTGGTTAATAAAAGTTGCTGATGACCAATTATCAGGACAGAAAGAGTATAGGACGGTAGGACTTCCTGAGATGGAACAGGAATACTGTGTTTTTCACAAAGAAATCTCTCTTTCCTGCCAGGAGGCAGGAAAGCACACAGACATGTCTGAGAGCTCTGCAGAGGTACAGCAAGCTACATGGCTATTTGGGATTAGGTGGTCCGGTATAGGGAGTTGGATTAATATAAATTAGATTTAGTAAATATCTAGGGGTTTCTGATACAGTCTCTTAATTCAGAGCATGAAGATCAAATTGGCTATGAGCAATTAGATTATCAGCTTGTGGAAAAACAAGGGTGAAGCAAAGTGAAACAAGGAAATACTTAATGGACTAAAAAAAAGGTTGAAGCCACAGAAAACAGGAAAGACTTAATGGACAAAAAAAAAAAAAAAACAAGGTATTTGGCCTGGCACTGTTTTCAGCTGCTAAGTGGGTGGATCTCAAATTAAGCTGAAACAGGTGGAACAAGGAGAGATCCTATTTAAGGACAAGTGGATGGAGCCAGGAGAGCTGCATTCTAGAGAGCCCCATGCTAGAGGGCCCCATGCTAGAGAGCTCCAATGCTAGCGATTCCTCACACTAGAAAGGACGAATAGTTTGTATCTTCTGATGAAGAAAGTGCTGGTGAACTGATGGCTAGATCTCCCTGAGGGAGAAAGAAGCTGGTGAACAGAGAAAGCCTCAGGAAGACAGCAAAAGGCCAAGGACTAAACCATGTGGCTCAGCTTTTGCCTAGAGGGGTTTGACCTGTCCGAACAGTGGCCTAAACGAAACTGTGGCCGGCTTTAAGGACTGAGGCAGAGCGGTAGAGTTGCTGATGCAAAGGAAATAAGTTGGCCTACAGATGGCTGAGGTCTCCCAGAGAGAAGAAAGCCTCAAGCCTTATTTAAGGTAAAACCGCCATAGTCAATTTACCCTGACAAATATACATCTGAGATATTCCAGAAAAAAGACTGCTAAGTGTATTAAAGGGTCTACCACAAAGACTGTGTTCCTGATGACTGAGGACCTGCCCCAGAGACTGTATCCTTCTAAAAGGTTATGAAATAGTTGTAATAGTTAACAATAGGTTTAGTGGGTAGGTAATAAGGGTTGAAGTCATTCATAGGGGTTGTAGGAATGTATAGGGTTAGTAGTTAAGAAAGTATTTATATTTATTATAAGTAAATATAGTTACTAATAAATAAGTTTTAAATAATTTAAAAAGTTTGGTCACAGTCCAGGTTAATTTATATTAGCTAGTGGAGAGTCTGTCCAGCTAAGGGCTAAGCATTGAAACATTAAATATCTTGGTTCATTTAATTAGTGGGAAAAGGGCCACGGTGGCCTATATACCACCATTCAAAGCAAGGCAGGCCCATAGGCCTCTCTCACCAAGGCCCAAAGGCTGCCCCTCCAGGCTGCCAGCAATTCTGTTGTTATAATATAACAGTTTATGGTTATTAAAAAATATCTTTCAGCTGTCCCATCACAGTGCCATGCCAAGATGCCCCACCAGGCCTGTAGGCTTCAAAATCAAGTCAGGCCTGCCAATTTCCCCCAGGCTGCTGAATGCTCTACAAGCCTAACATAACAATTTATAGTTATTAATGAAGATATTAGTTTATACACTTTATTTTGGAAGTGGTGAAGGCCACTCTTGGTCCAAGGTTTTTTTCTCAGGACACATCAGACCCCCAGTTAAGGCAAACCAGGCTTGCTGGCCTCATGCCAGCCTGCTAGCTGCTCTACCTGCCTAATCTTATAGTTTATACCTATTAATAAATACAATTGATAACTAAGTTGCAGCTTCATGAATAAAAGCTGTCTGTTTTACCAAAGAAAATGAGGTGGGAGAGATAAGGAAACACACAGAGGTCATTCCATTGGATTTTTTTTCTGATGAAAGGTGGTCCCGTGCCTCACTCTTAGTGACCAGGGTTTAGTTTCACAGTGTTACACATTTGTCCAAATCAAAATAGTTCACTTTTTTTCATTTTTGTTTTAATTTTTAAAAATCTTTTTTCATACATTACATTCTTACATCAGTCTCCCTTCCCTCCAGAGTTTCCAGGCACTCCCCCTATGTCCACTCTACCCCCCCCTTTTCCTTTCACAAAATACAACAGGTCTCTCAGGGATATCCACTTTACATGGCATAACAAGTTACAGTAGACTAAGCACAAACCCTCATATCAAGGTTGGATGAGGTTACTTAGTAGTAGAAAAGGGATTCCCAAAACAGGCAAAAGAATGAAAGACACCCCAATTCTAACTGTGGGGAGTCTGAAAAGAACACCAAGCTAAACAACCATAACATAGATGCAGAGAATTTGGCTCAGATTCATACAGGATCTGTGTGTTTCATTACCATCTCTATGAGCTCCTATGAGCCCTGTTTAGTTGATACTGTGGGCCTGTTCTCCTAATACCCATGAGCCTGCTGGCTCCTACAATCCTTCTTGTCCCTCTTCGTCACAGATTCCATGGCTCTGCCTACTCTTTAGCTGTGGTTCTCTACATCTGCTTCCACCAGTTGCTGAATGAAGCCTCTGTGATGATGATTATGCTAGGCTCCTGTATACAAGTTTAGTAGAGTATCATTAGCGTAGAAATAATTAAATTGCATTGGGTGACATTTGTAGAAAATGGCTAATTAAGTTATTTACTTGTATTTATATTATATTTAATTGGTTGTTGTTGGTTGTTAATCCTTAACCCATCATTATAAATGAGCACACAGAAATCACACTGATTTTAATAAGCCTTGGCCTGAATTGAGTAATCTTGGCCCATCTAAGCTAGCTCTTGATTCTATTACCCAAATATGACCCGACATATGTCCCCTTAGTTGTTATTCCCCATGCTATGCCGATGTTCCAGGCCACATGGAAAGATGTTCTTTTCTCTAACCCATGGTGTGTGTCCTCTCTCCTGTTGCAGCTGCTTGTCCTGAGTTCTACTGGAGGCTTCTTCTACTGGAGGTCTTTTCTACTTCATCTACTGGAGACTTCTTCTACCCATAACCTCTCTGCTTCAGAAGCCTGCACTTTAGTCCTGCCTACCTCTACCTTTGCCTAATGTCAGGCTTCAGCATTTATTCAACCAATCAGAGACAATGTAAGTAACAGACAGCAAACTGGACCAATGAATTAACCTTTAGATTGAATAACATCACCCTGAAAGGAATAAAAATTTTAGAGACCCCCTTGGCAGGAGCCAGGCCAGCTAGGTTCTAGGAACTTAGCTGATCATAAAAAGGGTGGAACCAAGAATGAAGGTCAATCGAGTCATGGGCCCTGGGTTTCAGGAACTGGCTGACCACAAAGTAGATGGCAAAATAAGATTAGATTCAGTCCTGAGAAAAACAAGTATAGGATGTGTTTCCTGTTGATTAACTAAATAATGAGTTGGTACTTTCCACTTGTGATTTCCCCCACCCCCTTAATTTGTGGTTCTCCCCTATAAAACTCTTGCTTCCAGGCAGCAAAGGGTCGCAGTTCTGCTACCCCTGTGTGGGATATGAGTTGCGTCCTAAGTGCACTGACACCCCCCCCCCCAATAAACCTCTTGTGATTGCATCAAGATGGTCTCTTGTGAGTTTTTGGGTGGCCGTGATATCCCGAGTGTCAGGTGAGGGACTTCCCTCTCCTGGGTCTTTCATTTGGTACATTGGCTGGGAATTTGGGGCCACCCCAATCTCCACAAGAACCCACTTGGAGGTGAGATTTCTGTGTCATGGGCCTATTTCTGTTGTCTGGTTTGTGAGATTTCTATCTCTGTGTCTTGGGCCTGTGTCTTGGGCCTATTTCTGTTCTGGTTTGTACGAGATCTGACTTCACGAAGGTTGCTTTCAGTTTTACAGCCATTGCCATCTCTTGAGGAGACGGACGGGGTGATCAGGCAGATGTGCTGGTGGTTCAGCGGCTGTAGCCCTGGGAGACATTCCAGGAGGACAGGGACCCCAGGGACACCTTGGAGGGTCCCATATGGGTGTCAGGGAGGATACAGTGGTCCTCTTGAGAGAGGGGACACAAGAGACCTCCTGGCCATCTGTTTCTCTGGAGTGGTGTTGGCATTCGAGATTGAAAAGGATTTTTCTTAGTGTTTTTCTGTGTATCTTGTGTTTGTGTTTTGTGTTACTTGTGACAATGGGACAGACCGTAAAGACTCCTCTAAGTTTGACACTGGATCATTGGACTGAAGTTAGAACTAGGGCTCATAATTTGTCAGTTGTGGTTAAGAAGAGACCGTGACAGACTTTTTGTGCTTTGGAGTGGCCTACTTTTGACGTCGGGTGGCCACCCGAAGGGACTTTTGACTGGACCATTAATTTTGAGGTAAAAGCTTTTGTCTTCAAGGAAGGACCAGGGTTTCATCCTGATCAGCAGCCATGTATTACTGTTTGGCAAGACCAGGTCCAGAACCCACCCCCATGGGTAAAACCTTGGGTGAGAAGAAGAAAGCCAGGCTCCCGAGCCCTGGCTCTCCATGGCACAGAGCCCTAATTAAACAAAAGCCAGCTTCGGAAACAACACCTTCGGCTTCACCTAAAATCTATCTCGAGATCGAGGAGCCACCTGAGTGGCCGAGCCAGCCGCCGCTGCCACCCCTCTACCCCCAGCCACTGCAAGCGTCCCTGGCACCAGCCCTGGCTCCAGCCCGGAGCCCAGAACTACAAGGAGCAGAGGGGAGAGGGCCAGAAACTGGCACTTGGAGCCAGAGAGGGTTGAGCCCAGAGAGACCCTATTCCACTGTGGCTCTACCTCTCTGAACGGTCGGGTCCCCCGTGGACCCACCAGCTTTGCAACCCTTACAATATTGGCCTTTCTCTTCGGCTGATTTATATAATTGGAAAGCTAACCACCTGTCTTTCTCTGAAAACCCTACTAGTCTTACAGGTCTGGTGGAATCCCTGATGTTCTCTCACCAGCCCACCTGGAATGATTTCCAGCAGCTTTTGCAGGTTCTCTTTACTACAGAGGAGAGGGAGAGAATTCTCTTAAAGGCAAGGAAGAATGTCCCAGGAGATAATGGAACCCCCACTATCCTCCCGAATGAGATCGACGCTGGGTTCCCCCTTGATCGACCAGATTGGGACTTCAACACGGCTGTAGGTAGGGAGCGGGTGACAGTTTTTCTGCCAGACTGTAGTGGCATGTATCAGAGGTGCGCTTGGCGCCCCACCAATTTGGCAAAGGTAAGAGAAGAACTTCAAGGTCCTATTGAGCCACCATCGATGTTCCTTGAGAGGTTGATGGAAGCCTATAGGCATTACACTCCCTTTGACCGGACCTCTGAGGGACAATGAGCATCTATAAGAATCTTGTTAGAGAGGCAGAGAAAGTGTATCATAGAAGAGAGACTGAGGAAGAGAAACAGGAAAGAGAAGAGAGAGAGAAAAGAGAGAGAGGACAGGCGGGATTGCAAACAAGAAAGAAACTTGACTAGAATACTGGCCGCAGTTTTAGGAGATAAAGAGAGAGAGAGAGAGAACAGGGCCTAGACAGACAGGAAACCTGGGCAACAGAAGACCTAGACTGAATGGGAATGGAGAACAGAGATGCCGGTTGGAAAAAGATCAGTGTGCCTATTGTAAAGAAAAAGGACACTGGGCTCGAGATTGCCCAAAAAAGAAGGGCAAGACCTCTAAGGTCCTGGCTCTTGAAGAGGATGATTAGGGTGATGGGGCTCGGACCCCCTCCCTGAGCCTAGGGTAACCCTGAACATGGAGGGGACCCCTGTAAACTTTCTGGTGGACACAAGAGCAGAATATTCGGTCCTGAAACAACTATTGGGAAAATTAAAAAAAACAGAAAGACTATAGTTGTGGGGGCAACTGAGCAAAAGCAATACCACTGGACTACATCACGAATGGTTGACCTGGGGAAAGGACAGATGTCCCATTCTTTCCTGGTCATTCCTGAATGCCCTATGCCTTTGTTGGGAAGAGACTTATTAACCAAACTGAAGGCACAGATCCAGTTTTCTAAGGAAGGGCCAGAGGTGATGTGGGGAACTCCTACTTCTATGATATTGGCTTTAAGACTTGAAGAAGAATACTGGCTCCATGAGCCTCCTGGGCAACAAACGGCCCTGGATATCAGTGACTGGTTAGGAGAATTCCCAAAGGCCTGGGCTGAAACCGGAGGTCTGGGGACGGCAGAAAGAGTTCCCCCCATTGTAGTGGGACAGAAGACCAGTGCCTTCCCTATTGGGATAAGGCAGTACCCAATGAGTCATGAGGCCAGAGAAGGGATCAGACCTCACATTCACAGAGTGTTACCACAGGGCATTCTGGTTCCTTGCCAGTCACCATGGAACACCCCCCTCTTACTGGTAAAGAAGCCAGGTACTAATGATTACAGGCCAGTCCAATTTTTAACAGAAGTCAATAAGGGAGTTCAAGACATTCATCCAACTGTGCCCAACCCTTATAACCTTCTTAGCTCGCTTCCACCAGAATGGAATTGGTACTCTGTTCTAGATTTAAAGGATGCTTTTTTCTACTTGAAGTTATATCCAGACAGTCAACCCATCTTTGCTTTTGAATGGAGAGACCCTGACAATGGACTAGTAGGACAATTGACTTGGACCAGATTGCCACAAGGATTCAAAAACTCCCCTACCCTCTTTGATGAGGCTCTTTAACGTGATCTGGCCTCCTTCAGAGCTGAAAATCCTCAGCTAACATTGTTGCAGTATGTAGATGATTTACTCTTGGCAGCATCAACTAAACCTGAGTGTCTCCAAGGAACCAAGAGACTGCTGGTGGAACTGGGTGAGTTGGGATATCTGGCTTCTGCTAAAAAGGCTCAGTAATGTAAAACTGAGATCACCCATCTGGGATATACTCTGCAAGGTGGCTAAGAAGATTCTTGAAGAAATTTTTCCGAGATTTGGAATACCCAAGGTAATTGGGTCTGATAATGGACCTGCTTTTGTTGCCCAGGTAACTCAGGGACTGGCCACTCAACTAGGGATTAAATGGAAATTACATTGTGCATATAGTCCCCAGAGTTCAGGACAGGTAGAAAGGATGAATAGAACCCTAAAAGAGACCTTGACTAAATTAGCCTTAGAGACCTGCAGGGGAGACTGGACAGCCCTCCTTCCTTTTGCCCTGTTCCCAGTCAGGAATACCCGGGATGATTCAAGTTGACACCCTATGAGATTCTCTGTGGGGGGCCGCCTCCTCTTACTGAGACAGGTGGAATATTTGATCCTGATGTTGTCCTTTCTAACCCCTTGTTCACCCTCAGGAAAGCCCTTGAAGTAGTTCAGCGTGAGGCCTGGGAGCAGCTCAGAGAGGCTTATGAAGCTAGAGACCTGAGCGAGCCTCATCAGTTCCAGGTTGGAGACGCCGTACTCGTCCAGCGCCATTGAGCTGGGAACCTTGAGCCTCACTGGAAGGGACCATACCTGGTGCTCCTGACCACCCCCACCGCAGTGAAGGTAGAGGGCATTTCTGCTTGGATCCACACCTCACACGTGAAGAAAGCTCCTGAACCTTCCAAGGATGAATGGAGATTGGAAAAGACTGTGAACCCTCTTAAGCTACACCTGTGTCACAGGTGCTCTCCAGATGGGGAATGGCAACCCCCATGCCCCTCAAAACCTTACTTGGCAGGTAGCTTCCCAAACTGGGGAAGTTGTTTGGTCAATCTCTAAGGTAGTCCCCCACCCCAGACATGGTGTCCCCAACTCTCTCCTGACTTCTGCCAGCTAGCTGCAGGCCTGGAACCATGGGATATTCCTGAGGCAGACCCCCAGAACCTCCCTGAGAGGGACCCTCGATGAAGACACCCTAAAGGGCTAGGAGCAAAGTTCAGTGTGGGAGGCCAGAAGGACGCTGTGGGATGGCTCAATAAGATTTTTATGTTTGTCCAAGGGAAGGTAGGGACAGGAGTGCGGCTAGGCGGTGTGGAAGATGTTGGCTCTGTTTAACTTCTGGACCCCCTTACTATGAGGACATTGCCATGTTGGGTACTTTTAGTAACACCACCAACCATGACGCCTGCTCATGACATGAGAAGAACAAACTGACCCTAACTGAAGTATCAGGGAAAGGGACTTGTTTAGGAAACCCACCCACTGCCTAAAAACACTTATGCAATGAGACCCTGAGGTCTCCAAAGACTTCTGATACCAGATACTTATATCCTGGCATAGATTAAATTGTGGGCCTGCTGCACAGGATTAACCCCCTCTGTTGCCACTAATGTCTTTAATGATGCCAAATATTATTGTATGTAAATACAGCTTATGCCTAGAGTACTCTATCTCCCCACAGATGCTTTGTGGATGAGTTTGGTTTCCACCCTAAGCGATTTAAGAGAGAGCCTATTTCCCTGACTTTAGCTGTGATTTTAGGATTAGGTGTAGCACTGGAACAGCTGCTCTAGTACAGGCCCCTCAGTGCTTTCATCAATTAAGAGTAAGTGCCGTACAGATTTTGATGCTGAAACAACAATATCAAGGGTTGCGGGGAGATGATATGATTTTGATGAAACAGATGTGTAGGTTCTAAGATTAAAACAACGGACTAAAAGAAGTGGGGAATGAAAGGAATGAAAATTTTAGAGACCCCCTTGGCAGGAGCCAGGCCAGCTAGGTTCTAGGAACTTAGCTGATCATAAAAAGGGTGGAACCAAGAATGAAGGTCAATCGAGTCATGGGCCCTGGGTTTCAGGAACTGGCTGACCACAAAGTAGATGGCGAAATAAGATTAGATTCAGTCCTGAGAAAAACAAGTATAGGGTGTGTTTCCTGCTGATTAACTAAATAATGAGTTGGTACTTTCCACTTGTGATTTCCCCCACCCCCTTAATTTGTGGTTCTCCCCTATAAAACTCTCACTTCCAGGCAGCAAAGGGTTGCAGTTCCGCTACCCCTGTGTGGGATATGAGTTGCGTCCTCAGTGCACTGACTCCCCCGAATTAAACCTCTTGTGATTGCATCAAGATGGTCTCTTGCGAGTTTTTGGGTGGCTGTGATATCCCAAGTGTCGGGTGAGGGACTTCCCTCTCCCGGGTCTTTCAACCCCATAACATTAGAAATTATTTAATTGACATTTTTGCCAGTCATCTGTGGTTCTATCCTAGTCCCCTGGGCTATCAAGCTTCTGGTTCCTGGCCATGAAGGTAGTGCTGGATATGATCTCCCTCTTGTGATATGGTCCTCAAGTTGGACCAGTCATTAGTGAAACATTCCCACAAGTTCTGTGTCACCTGCAGGACATGTCTTAAATGTGGGATAGATTGTATGTCAAAGGCTTAGTGACTGATTTGATTACCCAGTCCCAGTGTTAGGAGCCTTGCCTGCTTTTAGAAGATTGCCAGTACAGGCTCCATATCCCCCATTACCAGGAAATTTGCAAGAATAACTCTTGTAATTTCCAGGAAGTTTTTACAGCACTAGTTTTGTACATCACCTCCCAAATTTTTCTCCCAATTCCAGTGATCTCTTCCAATTATCTCTCCTCAATCCCTCTCACTCTGTGCCTCATCCTACAATTAAAGCTTGGTTCATTATTCCTTGAAATCTAGTTGCAACTGTATTTCATTAGTGGACCCTTCCCAGAAAGCCCTGACAAGGCGCTTTCTCATAGCCAGGGAGTTCTTAGCTCCAGCTGCCATCAATGTTGCCTTATTTATCAGGAAAGGCCTCCCTCTTTCCTTCATTATAATTGTTGACAATTTAGCATTCCAACTGTTAAGTCTTTCCTTTAAGACTATCCTAGTACGAATTTTTTTCAAAAAAGATACACAGAACCACAATTGTCAGGGTAAAAATCATTCGGATGCAAAGAGAAATAAACTCTATTGGAATCCAAATATATTGAGACATTATTAATTTCTCCATTTTTAATTTAGGCAGTCAATTTCCTTCTCAAGCTCTGTTTAGAAGGCTGCCGGTTATTTAGCATATAAAGAGAACTAAGCTTCCCACCTTTGCTCTAAGGCAGTAGCATTTTTTAAGGAGCTCCCTGCTCTTTGGCTAGGAAGTTACTTTTTATCATGGCCTTCTCAGGCTGTAAGCATGGATTCTAATTGTCTGCCTTAGTTGAGCACCATATGTAAAAAAAAAAATTAGTTAAATTACATTAGGCGCCATTTGTAGAAATAATTGAATTATTTACCAGTATTTATATTATATTTAATTGGTTCAGCGGCTAATCCTTAACCCTCCATTATAAAAGAGCACACAGAGACACCACGTGGATTTTAACAAGCCTTGGCCTGAATTGAGCAATATTGGCCCATCTAAGCTAGCTCTTAATTCTATTACCCAAGTATGACCCTATATATGCATATGTCCCCTTGGACTGCCATTCTCCACAATATGCCCATGTTCCTGGCCATGTGGAATGAGGTTCCTTTTTCTAACCCATGGTGGGCATCCTCCTTCCTGCTGCTCCTGGCTGGAATTCCTTCTTCTTTCTGCTGCTGGCTGGAATGTCTTAGTCCTCTGTCTAAAATGCAGGCTTCCTGTTCTGATCATAGGAAGTCCCACCTTTCTCTGTCTTTACCCAGTCTCAGGACTCAGCATTTTATTTAACAAATCAGATTCAATGTAAGTAACAGACAGCAAGCAGGACCAATTAATTAACATTTAGAATGCTTAACACTACACCATCATTTAATTATGATGTTTTGATTAGATTTTTCTGATTATTTCTAAGAATAAAATAAACCTGAAGTAAAGCAGTGTTGCATTGGAAGAAATGTTAATTTCTGCAAAAGTTTACTATTTAAATAGACAAGTATTAGAATAAAAATTCAGTAAGTAAAAAAAAAAAATTAAAGAAGTAGATATATGTAACTGTATAGTTTGTTTTAATTCTGTGTACTTTTTACATGAACATAAATTTTCTGGAATGACAAAACACGGTCATGTCTCAGAGACAGACACAGAGACAGTTAAAAGAAGTTGAGCAACTAAGCAAGGATCTAAGATTACAGGGGTCCCCTATACAAATCTCTGTTTCAGCTCTCAGTAAGCTCTATATACACGCAGGGACATAGATATATGTATACATATATCTATATGTATGTAAATGCATATATACATATGTATAAGTATATTATATATTTATATATAAAGAAGTGTTTATTTCCTACCTTAAAATTTTATGTGTTTTTCCAAACTTTAGGAGCACCAGTAACAGGAATCATCAACACATATCATCACTATGTTATAGTAGGTTTAGAATGAATCTAAATAATTTATGTGAGCAACAAGGAAAGAATTTTTTAGCAGAAAAAATTTAAATGCAAAGCTAAACACATAACCACAAAAATGGTGTGTTTAGAGCTTGAGTGGAATCATTTTGTTGGAATTTTTCTGTAAAAAAATACGTTTTGAGAGTTTCTCTATAAGAACTCTATGAGGAATGAGAAATATGTTATAGAATGCATGCTAACATTTTATCATAAGTTACATGCAAATCATTTAATCACAGGCTCCTGAGTAGATGGTCTCTATTTAGGAGAAGGAAATATTATTGTAACCATGAACAGTATTGACATAAACATATTTATTATAAATTTATTCAAAGTAATTTGGTATATAGGAGAAAGAATTCATTTTTTAAATGCTACATGAGAAAGATGATTGAAGCTTTTAAAATAATTTCTAATATATAAGACACTACTATTTAAATCATGGCATGTTTGTAATTTGTAACAATGTACATTTCATATAAATTTGAGTTAACATAATTTTATTTTGTTACATTTTATAGCTGTACATTAATTATGAGCCAAATTTTCTCCACAATTTCTTCATTGCCTGTTTTACATCTTTGTTTCTCAGACTGTAGATGATAGGATTCAGCATGGGTATCACAATGGTGTAAAATATTGACACTATCATGTCATGGTTTGAAGCATAGCTGGAACTTGGCCTCATATAACTGAAGAGTATCGTACCATGATAAATAGACACTCCAATGAGGTGAGAACCACAAGTAGAGAACACTTTTCTCCTACTGTCGGTAGAATGCATGTTCAGAATGGCAAAGAGGATGAATCCATAGGAGATCAGAACAATTAGGATGGTGACAATCTCAATCAAACCCACCAAGTACAAGAGTAGAAGCTCATTTGTGTGGGTATCAGAACAAGAAAGAGCAAGCAATGGAGGGATGTCACAGAAGATATGCCTAACTTCATTAGATCCACAGAAGGACAGACTGAAAGTGGCCACTGTGTGTATGGCACCATGCAGAACTCCACCAGCATAGGAAACAATGATAAGTGACACATAGACTCTGGGTGTCATGTTCACAGCATACAGAAGTGGGTTGTAGATAGCTACATAATGGTCATATGCCATTGCTGCCAACAGAAAGCATTCTGTGGTCCCTAAAGTAACAAAGAGAAGCATTTGTGTTGCACATCCAAGGAATGAAATGGACTTATTTTCTTTCAGAAAATTGACCAACATTTTTGGTGTAACAACTGTAGAATAGCAGGCATCCAAGAAAGACAAAACACTGAGGAAATAATACATGGGGTTGTGTAGCTGACAATCCATAATGACCAAAACAACCAGTCCAAAGTTTCCTATCAGAGTGAAAAGATAGATAGAAAGAAACAGTAAAAACAGGAAGACCTGCAGTTCAAAGTCATCTGTGAAGCCCAAGAGTATAAACATAGTGGCTTCTGTCACATTCTTTAAGGGAATCTTGTGGACATCCAAAGCTGATGCAATCCTTTCCATTTTGGTTGGATTTATATATTGTACATGAAAAGCCCTTTTTTAAAGCTGTGTCAATGCTTGGTTCTCAGGACATATTGATCTCCTTGGTAATAATGAGTAATTTGATTGAAAGTGGACAGATTTCATTATGTGAAGTAAAAGAAAAAGATAATTAACCTTAGTTATTGGATAAATTTATAAAATTAAAAATTCAACAGTTAAAGTAGTTTTATTATTTAAATAATTTTACATCTCTCTATTCAAATTATACTTTTTAATTTTTCCATTTTTATACTACATTTCTTTCTTTAAAATATTGTGTATCTACTTATGTATTTAATAATGGATGGATGTGTGGGTATATGTATATGATGTATATGAATATATATGTCTATATATATTTATGTTTATTTATTACTTCAAGTTACATCTCCATCACAGTGCCCTCTTTCCATCCCTCCTCATTCCACCTTCTCACCCTCTCCCACCCTACATATCAGACCCCCTCAGTTCAGTAGTCATATGAGGGCTAAGGGCTTCCTCTTGTACTGGTGGCCTAAATGGTAGCACCTCTAGGGCAACTTGTCCAACTAGCAGGTAACAAAATCTATGTTCCTGTTTTTTTTTTTTTTTTTTTTTTTGGTGTTTTGGATGTAGGATAGTTATCCTGTACTATATGACTAAAATCCAATAATAAGTGAGTAGATGTCATGTGCATCTTTCTGAGTCTGGGTTAGCTCACTCAGGATGAGCTTTGCTAGTTCCATCCATTTGGCTGTGAATTGCATGATTTCCTTCTTTCTGGTAGCTGAGTAGTATTCCATTGTGTAAATGTACCACAGGGTTTTGTTTTGTTTTGTTTATCTTTGTTTTTTATCCACCTGTCTGTTGAAGAACATCTGCATTGTTTCCAGTTTCCAGCTATTACAAATAAGGCTGCAATGAACATAGATGAGGAGATGTCCTTGTGGTTTGGTGAGGAATCATTTGGATGCATACCCAAAAGGGGTATAGCTGGGTCTTGAGGAAGGGCTATTCCAAGTTTTCTAAGATATCACCAAACTGATTTCCGTAGTGGTTGTACAAGTTTGCACTCCCACCAGCAATGAAGGAGTGTTTTCCTTTCTTCACAACCTCGCCAGCATGTGCTGTCATTTGAGTTTTTGAACTTAGCCATTCTCACTGGTGTGAAATGCAACCCAGAGTCGTTTTGAGTTGCATTTCTCTGATGATTAAGGATGTTGATTATTTCTTCAAGTGATTCACAGCCATTAGAGATTCCTTCTTTGTGAATTCTCAGTTTAACCCTGTTTCCCATTTTTTTCATTGGATTGTTTGTTTTCTTGGTGTTTAATTTCCTGAGTTCTTTATAATTTTTGGATATTAGCCCTCTGTTGGAAGTGGGGTTGGTGAAGATCTTTTCCCAATCTATAGGCTGCTGTTTTGTTCTAATGATATGTCAATATATTTAATTGAAATAGAATTGCATCTTGTACCCCTCTACCTTCCCTCCCTTGCCCATTTCAGGTGTCCCACTTCTAAATCCCTCCCATGTCCCTCTATACACCCTCCCAATTTGTCAGCTTATTTTTCTTTGATTATTTTTTTTTTACCAGTGCAAATATGCATACACAATTATTTAAACACAACCTCCAGGTCCATTTTTGTTGTTTGTGTGTATATACTTTCAGAGGTGACCACACTACATTGGACAACCTGTGAAAGGCTTATCCTTAGGAGAAGCTAATTTTCCTTCTCTCAGCAATTCATTAGTTACCTGTAGATCTATTTAGGTGTAGTATCCCATGAAAATTTGCTCCTCTTCAATTTTATCATGTCCACTCATATTACCCTTGTCCAGACCTTGTTTATATACTAATTTCTATTTTCAAAGACTCATAAATATAGGTATAATTAACTTTCAAATTGTTGTAATATACCTGTGTAGTAGTAGTCCGTCTTTTTCTCTAAGTTCATCAAACACCATTCCTTAATATTTCAGATTTTAAACACAAGAACACATATTTCCATCACTGGTAAATTTTAATGTGAAAAATCATAGGCTTCTTTCTTTCTTTCTTTAGAAAGAGGATAGTTTAAAAATCACTTGAAAGTCATAGTCGGCTGTGAGACCTCACTGTAAATCTCAAGAAAACACAACTCACCGACCTACTAGACATTCCTGCAGTGATTTCTGCACAGTGACTTTGTTGTTTTTTTTCTGAATGTCAGAGGCCAACAGTTTAAAAAAATGCTGAGAGCATGTATACAAGTGTACAGAGTAATTCAGTAACATAAATATATATTAACAATATGAAGTGTAGTAAAGTATGCCAAATTAAATTAAACATTAATATCAATAAGAGGAAAAAAACTAGTTCTTAAGTAATTTTAGAATTAAAAAGGAAATCACGTAAGCACATTGTACTTGATGGGTCTTCAAAGTCTATGTGACTGTTTTTCCTAGTATATACATTACTTTTTTAAATGTGTGATTGTACAGCAAAAAATGTTTATCACTTCTTAAAAAGTTTTAGATTAAAATATAAAAATGTAAGCAAATTTAGTTCATGTAAATATGGGTAACCTAAATATTAAAAATAAGCCAGGGAAATATTTAAATATATAATTTTTGATAGTTATTATAATAAATTAGACTATAAAATCATCTCATTAATTAATTATACAAATATTCAAAATTTATATCATGGACTTAGAAAAATGCTCAAAATATTTCTGTTATCTCTCTTTTCTCACTCTCATTATCTCTCAAAATTGGTAATGGAATTAATCAGATATGTTCACTGAAGATGGCAGGGGCAAAAAAAAGTAATCAATTAAAAGGAAGCATAGTGAAAATAATTAATATGGAAATGCGGTTTCAAAATTAATAGTTTACTAAACAAAAAGTAAAATATATGTTACTTGATATGCAGCAGAAGGATGTCACATGTATTATAATCCTATTATTTTGTTTTCTTCCCTACCATCTGAGATAAAGCAATATTAAAGGATTAAGAATTTCATTCAGTCTAAGTCTTGATGCTAGAATCTAATTGAAAGGCTCCACAGACAGATAGTGCGGACTTACAAAATGCCAATTAAGCTTAAAGTAGTCACAGTGACTCCTTTTACCTCATAGAAAACTGCAGAGAGGATTTTCTGGATCCACTAAGATATATTTTTCAGAATAAAAGTTTTAATAAATTACAGGACATATATGTATAAAATATGCCCTACATTTTTTCATATAACAAAATGTTAAAGAATTTAAAGTTACTCTTCAAATAAAGTATTCAACAATTACTAAAACACAAACATAAAAATATATCATAGAATTTTCTTTTGAAATTAAGTATACTAACTCTACATTATTGTATAAAATGTAGGATGTCTATATCTCTCACGTTTTTGGCATTGGAATATATCAGGACAATAAAAATGGGATTTCTTAAATTATTCTAATATTTTGACTAATGTAATTTTTAGCAAATATAATTTTATTATAGATTGGAAAACAAGAATGTAGTTTCTAAATTGATACAAATTTTATTTTCAATCAGCTCTTTATTAGAGCATTGGATGGGTCACGGTAAGAACTTTAGACATGACAGGAATTTACCAGAGCTCTCACTTCTTTTTCTAAGATTAAAATTGAATAGATATTTCTCTTAAGTTACGTGTAAAGATAGTAGAAATTGTTGTGCAATAATATTATAAATATTCTATCTTATTTTATTAAATAGAGATGCAAAACACAAAATTTGGGATAAGGTATTTTAACTACAACATCCACAATAGATAAATGTAAGTTAAAAATAAATTTCTCAATTCTCATAATAAATCCATGACAATAATATTGGAAATACTAAAAACAAGATGAAAATTATAGTAAAAATATCTACATGATATGTAGCAATTATAATAGCTTATAAATTATGGGTACAATTCTCTGATTTACTACTAGTTTATGAAAACATATAGTATAATATCATCTTATACAAAAAGACACTGAGGATCATCTAGATGTACAATATGCCCTTGTCAGATTATTATCTATTAGATGAAGGAGCATTCAATATTTCAATGTCTTGCCAATGCACTGAATATTTTCTCTGTGACTATACTATGCCTTTATTATGTACTCACATATATGGAAATATATAACTCCATAAAAATAAGATAACATTCAACTTTGACTTATAAATGAAAGCTAGTACATTAAAAAAACTGCCCTGTTTAAAGAAATGGCTTAATAATTATCTAAATACATGACTAGTAAAATGAATATAATATTTTAAACACTATGTCAGAAATCAAAATTAAAGAAAACTGAGTCAAAAATAAAATCTATCTATAAAAGCTCATGGAAGTAACTTTCTACTCTAATTGATTTCTTTCTTCAAAAACATTAAAACAAACTCCTAAGTTATCGCCAAATTATATAATAATTCTTCTTCTTTATCCATTTCTCTTCTCAGAAGGCATTGGTTCAATTTTCAGTATGACTGTTTAATAGAATATTTGATATCATATTCAAGTATTCAGAGTCATACTCAAGATTAAAACCCATTGTAACTTTTAGAATATTTTATACATAATGAAAAATCCTTATATTACTTACAAAAATGAGTTGCTTGGTCAGTTAGGAAATGTTGTAGTCACAATGTATGTTAGCACTGAAAGCACATCCTCCTGCACTTAAAGGCCACAGTGAAGCCCCTGGGAGGATCTGTGTTCTTCACAGAAACTTAACACATTTTTTCTTTAAGCATAAGAAAGTAAATGATCTTAGGAAATGAACTAAGTCCTGAAAATGAATACATTGAGGCAATTTTGTTTTTGTTTAAACTAAATTTTCTTTCACACGGGAAAATTAATTCACTCATAAAAGCCACAGTTCCATCTCTAATTCTAATTATTTACATGACATTGAATTCACAACCATCCCTGTCAATGATATAATGACACAACTAGAATTTAGCATTTTAAATATAGTGTACTTAATTAGCTTTGAAGTATAATCCTCAGATATTTATGTGAATTAGATGTATACTCATGAGGAGGATAATGGAAGAGAGAAGATCTGAGAAGAGGGATAAGAAATGATGGCAGGAGAGACAAACAATATGCACATAATGCCACCCAGTGCAATACAATAATATTAGCTTTGCTGCAGATTTGAATTTCAATTTTAGGATTTTAAAGAGTTAAAATAGCTATAGTTCACATTTGGGTTCCATACCAACATTAGCTCTTTTCTTTTCTTTTTTGTTTCTGTTGTTTGTTTTTAATTAATATTCTATTCCCAGCCATATCTATGTAGTAACAAAGTATCTGGTGAAAGCATAGGAATCTATGCCTTTTCCTGTTGTTGCCAAGCTGTTCACTAAAACATTGCCAGGTAGCATTCATTCAAATAACATGTTTAATGTAACCGCCCATGTAATCCCAGATTCATTCTTCAGATGCAAGCAAAAATAAATTCAAAAGTCAAAAGTTAAAATATGATTGTGGCCAGGGGTGGTGGCACAAGCCTTTAATCCCAACACTCAGGAGGCAGAGGCAGGTGGATTTCTATGCTTTCGAGGCCACCCTGGTCTACAGAGTTAGTTTCAGAATAGCCAGAGCTACACAGAGAAACCCTGTCTCTAAAAAACCTAATATATATGATTGTGGTTTTATTAAACCCACATCAAAGCATGTGAAGTATAGTAATTCGAAGAAAAAATAGCTTTATTACTTAAACATAGTAATTCTCCTCAGTTGATAATATTTTGACTGCATCAGAAACTATATATGAATTAAATTTACACACACACACACACACACACACACACACACACACACACACACACTACTCCACAGACAGAATGCACAAAATGTGTATGCACACACACAGGTCTTTTCTAATATTTCTCTTCTTTTGGAGAGCTTTTCCATCTTCTAGTGAAATTTCTATCTTCACTGCTTTTCAAAATTTCCGTGACCTACAATTTGATGATATATTTTTTTACATTGTTACCATTTTTCCTTTTACCTTCTCTAACCTCAGACTCTACTGTAAATGTATAGGCCTCTTTTCCTCATATATGCTAATGTTGAGACTTGAAAGTAAATTTTCATTATGGACACAATAAGTATGAACACATATTTTCCTATTGACATTTTATTAGACACTTAGTTTCACATTGAAAATAATTACATGTTTATATACATTTTCTGTCTTGTCTATTCAAAAATTTAGTGCTTTTGAGAGTGGGAGAATAGTCTTCTCCAGTCAGTCTTGAAAATATACATTCAAGTTTTATTTTACAGATAAACAGGTTGCATTTAGCAATATATGTATGGGTAGGTTTATTGGGAGAAAAAGGAAAGGAATAATGATCCTATATTATAATCTCAAAATTAATAAAAAAAACAAAAAAAATGTACTAGAACACACTTGCGTGAAAACATCTTATTTTGTTATTCAATGTCATGAGCACTTTAATTGATAGGTCTCTTCCTTACCCATCAAATTTTACCTGACTCAACAATATCCCAATGAAATCATATCTTTCCTCTGCACTTAAAAAGGTCATTTTCATCGTGTCTCATATGTTCTCTTTTAAGAACTGAAACATGAATTTCATATTACTGTGCTGTATAGAACCTCACACCTCTGACAGGTGAAAATTTACTTGTCTGGTATGTAGCAGAAGTTTTGATTTCTTTAAAACTTCTTTTGTATTAAGTAAGTATGTTTTTAAAATTTGGTCCCAAATGTGGGATGTGAAGGTGTTTGACTCACCACTAAAAGCAAACTGGTGTAAGGGTACATGATGGTTTTCAGTTGGAAACTGACTAGTGCAGGGGACATGTTTTTTGCCGACTGGAAAATTTCTGTTGATAAACAGAATCCTTAAGAATGTGTTATCTTAGTCAACAAGAAAATATCTTGTATAGTGGCATGTTGTTTGCCAACTGGAAAACATCCTTGTGTAGACTCTGAGAGGGTATAAGGAGAACCCCCTAATCAGAGAGGCATCACTTGCTTAACTCTGCCTCTCATTGCTTTGCTTCAATTCAAATTACTCTATACAAAGACTTGCTGCTGTCAAGGAGTGCTGATGCTGTAGTTTCTGCCAATCATTGCCTATGTAGGGCTGAGAGAAGGGACTCTCAATGTCAACTGGGAATGTGGCAGCTCCCATAATTGCTGCCACCAATACAGAACTGGGTAGTCACTGCCACCACTACCTCTATGGTTGCCCCTACTGCTGCTGATGCTGATTGGTGTTTTTTCCATTGCTGTGTTTCCTGGTTTGCTGGTTGGCTTATGTATGCTGTTTTTGTTTGACCAGAGTACCAGAATCGTGAAGAATCACCCCAAGGACCTACTTCTAATGAGGTCTATACCCCTTGTTCCTACTAATATTCATTCCCCTCTACCTCAGGTGGGTAGTTTGGAAGGGAGATAGAGACATTAAGATAAACAACAAATAACTAGTTAAAAACCCATTGCTGGTGGGAGTGCAAACTTGTACAACCACTATGGAAATCAGTCTGTCACTATCTTAGAAAATTTGGGATAGATTCTACCTCAATACCCAGCCATACCACTTCTGGGTATACATCCAAATGATTCCTTACCAAACCACAAGGACATCTCCTCATCTATGTTCATAGCAGCCTTATTTGTAATAGCTGGAAATGGAAAGAATCCAGATGTCCTTCAACAGATGAGTGAATAAAAAAAAAAAAAAACAAAAACCTGTGGTACATTTACACAATGGAATACTACTCAGCTACCAGAAACAAGGAAATCATGCAATTTGCAGCCAAATGGATGGAACTAGAAAAGCTCATCCTGAGTGAACTAACCCAGACTCAGAAAGATACACATAGCATCTATTCACTTATAACTGGATTTTAGCCATATAGTACAGGATAATAATACTACAACCAACAAATCAAAAGGAATAGGTACGTATAACTTGTTACCTGTTAGTGGGACAATTTGCCCTAGTTGTGCTGCCATGTAGTGAATAGATGCCATGTGCATCCTTCTGAGTCTGGGTTAGCTCATTCAGGATGAGCTTCTCTAGTTCCATCCATTTGGCTACAAATTGCAGGATTTCGTTTCTGATGGCTGAGTAGTATTCCATTGTGTAGATATACCACAGTTTTTTCATCTATTCTTTGGTTGATGGACATCTGGATTGTTTCCAGTTTCTAGCTATTACAAATAAGGTTGCTATGGACATAGATGAGGGAACGTCCTTGTGATTTGGTGAGGAATCATTTGGATGCATACCCAGAAGGGTATGCCTGGGTCTGAGGAAGAGCTATTCCAAGTTTTCTAAGATATCGACAGACTGACCTCCATAGTGGTTTCACAAGCCTGCACTCCCACGAGCAATGGGGGAATGTTCCCCTTTCTCCACACCCTCGCCAGAATATGCTGTCATTTGAGCTTTTGATCTTAGCCATTCTGACAGGTGTGAGATGGAGTCTCAGAATCCTCTTGAGTTGCATTTTTCTGATGAATAAGGATGCTGAGCATTTCTTCAAGTGTCTCTCAGCCATTAGGGATTCCTTCTTTGTGAATTCTCTGTTTAGCACCGTTCCCCATTTTTTGATTGGATTATTTGTTTTCTTGGCATTTAATTTCTTGAGTTCTTTGTAAATTTTGGATATTAGCCCTCTGTCAGATGTGGGGTTGGTGAAGAATTTTCCCAATCTGCAGGCTGCCATTTGTTCAAATGACAGTGTCTTAAAGGAACAGTGTTCTTTTCATTCATATTTCTTAATTCAGAGTGAAAGTTCTACATATATTATTAAGCCACATCCACACCTTCTTCCCACTTTCAGCATTTAACTCAGTACTAATCCTAAAAAGCACCCCCTTTCAGATTCCCTTTATGTATGCATTTGTTTACTTCCATTCTTCTTTCAAATACTCCCAAAACCCCTATCCTGGCAATGGTGCAGTTATACTTCCCTGGTTTCTAGAGTTTCTCCAGGAGATGGACACATATCTGAAGATTATGAACTGGAACCCTTCAGTGACAGAACATATGACATTTTTTTCTTATAGTTTGAGGTAACTCATTTAAAATATAATCTTTTCAAGTTCCATCCATTTGCCTGCAAGTTTCATGATTTCATTTATATTCACAGTTTAATCATATTTCATTCTATGTACCACAATTTCATTATGATTCATCAGTTGAAGACTTTTAGACTGTTTCTGTTTCCTAGCTATTGTTAACAGAGTGGACATCCCTCCTTCCTGACTTCAGTAGGATTGCTTTACACTTTTCTTGATTCAGGATGATGTTGACCATAGGATTTTGTCTGTATCTTTTATATTATGTTAATGTATATTTCTTCTGTCCTTACATTATCTACTATTTTTATCAGGAAACCATGCAGTATTTTGACAAAGTTTTTCTTTTTCTCTAGCTGTTTGGGAGATCAAGTGATATTTTACATGTGGTTTATTACATTTATTGACTCACATATTTTCATCACTGTCCATTTTAGGGATAAAGCAAACTGCATGATATGTATATTATCTTATCATGTATGATTGTCTTATGTTTTCAAGTACTTCATTGAGTACTTTTGAGTGTTTGTTATGAGGGATACTCTCCAGTATGTTTCTAGCATCCTCACTTGCTTTATGTATTAGAATGATACTGGATTTATAGGAGGAAGTGGTTCTTCCATTTGTGTTTTTCGGCCTTTTACTGGTTTAAGAAGGATCAGCCTTATATCTTCTTTCATTGACTTGTACAATTTTTATGTGAATTCATGTACTTGGAAACTTTTTTTAGATTGAAGTCATTTTTGTTTCTCAATCTCCTCATTTTTTATGGTTCTGTTTAGTTTGATGACTTCACCTAGGTTTAGTATTGATGGTTTAGCTGAATCAAGAAATTTGTCATTTTTTTGTAGGTTTACCAACCTAAAGATGTGCAGGTTGAAAATGTATCTCTCTCTCTCTCTCTCTCTCTCTCTCTCTCTTTTGTTAGTTGAGCCAAAGGTCTGCTAATTTGTTTTATCTACTTTAATAATCAGATCTTAAAATTGTTGAATCTCTGTATTGTTTTTTCTTTTTCTATTTCATTAATTCTGCTTTGTTTTTTTATTATTCCTTGCCATCAACTGAATTCGCATTTATTTTTTCTTATTTTTCCAAATGCTTGTGTTGTAGAATTAAGTAATTTAGTTGTGATCTTTGTGATGCATTAGTGAATGCACACAGATGCCTAAATTTCATCATAATACTGATTTCAATACATAATTTAGGTTTTTCTGTGTTGTTTTCTTAGTTTCATTTAGTTCCAGGATCTTTAAAATTTCTTCCTTAAATTCTTCTTTGACACTTTTATCTCTTAACATTGAGCTGCTTAATCTATTGAATTTATGTATTTATTAGAATTTTTGCTGTTATTTATGTTTTATTGGATTGTGGTCCAATAAGAAACAAGGAGTGGTATGTTTGGCCCAAAGGACCTGCATACTTATAATACTTTTATATGCTGTTTCATTTCTTTGTTCACTACATGCTCTATTAAACACTTAATAACATTGCAGAAAGCCACATTGACCATTCTCAGCAACCTGTAACCTTAGCTTCAAGGAACCAGACATCCTTTAGCCACTATAGACACTACATTTTATATAGAACCAATACTCAAGATATTCAAATAAACATATGATTTTTCTTACTCTTGAGATTATAATATTGATTCCTTATATTTCATCATTAAATCCATTCCATATACCCCTCCTTGCTCTCTTTCAAATCTTTGTCTTCTTTATTAATTACTGGCTATTGCATAGAAACACATAGACACACACACTCCTAAATATAAACTTCTCAGATGAAAAAGGGTGGGATCTGTTTAGTGTAACTCGCATGCATGTTTACAGGGAAGACAACTTTTTATTGGATAACCAACTGGTGATCTCTTCCCTGGGAACTTCTATATCTCCTATTCTCAGCATTAGCTAGTGCAAAGTAGTTATATATAATTTTTCATACGATTTCTGCCTCATGGGCTTTCCCTTTTCCAGTTTCATAAGCATATTGCTGTCATTTTTATACAGCTCTTGTTTGAACACTAATGTTGATAATATTTCATTGATATAGCTTCTAACATTACTAGTGGACACATAAGGACGTACTTTCCACTCAGGAGTTAAAACCAAGTACAACAGAAATATTTTTTATATTTTGGGATTCTCTTGAGTTGCCCTGTTACATGTTTTTTTGACTCATGGAAGGACCATTTCCAGTTTGAAACATAAAAGTTTTCTATAGCAGATGCAAATTCAGAATAGAGAGATTTAATGCTTAGGTTCACTTTCCTGACCATAGGTTTAGATGAAAAAGGGTGGGATCTCTTCTTACCCTAGCGCCCTGAGAGAGAAAGACCTTAATGCTTTTTATTTCATTTTACGTTCCTACTTTAAGGAAAGAAATGTTAAAATCTGTATAAAATTTATGAGACTGGTTTATCACAGTCTGTATATTGAAAAGAAAAACGAGTTTTCAATATTTTAAATTCCATAATGTTTGGTGGATTGTTAATGAATAATCATACTAAAATAGTCTGTGTATAAAACTACCAAAAATGAAAGAGGAATAAGGTTGAACTATTAATGTATATTAATATTGAACCTTTTTAGGTAATTTTGAATATTTACCCATGTATCATTTACCAGTTTTTGAAATTCATCTGAAGCTAATAATCATAAAACAAAATATAGGACAGAGAGAAAAAAGTCAATTATAAAAATGAATCATCATTAAACTGAATATCAACTCAAAATTTACATTTGGAATTATGAAAAACTACAGGTAGTGTGCATAACAACAAAATGATAATAGTGCAAATGAACAAACCAAAAATATTGAAATATTTCACTGCATATCCTGATAGGCAGGAAATGCACTTCCCCAATATTTGAGAGAACATTTAAGTTGTGTGTATTTTTAATCCTTTTAGAAGAGACAAACAACATTTGCTTATTCAAATATATGGATATAGATAGATTCAAAAACCTCAAGAGATCTGTAAAATATGGCATTTTAAGGTATTTTTTTCTTTTTTGAATGTTTATTTATTACTTCAAGTTACATCAACATCACAGTACCCTCTTTCTATCCCTTCTGGTACCACCCTCCCACCTTTCCCCCCCTCTCCCACCTATCTACCTGAGAAGATTCACATTTTATGTCTGTTTGATTTCTCTTTTGGACTGTTTATTTGTTACTTCAATTTACATCTCCATCACAGTCCCCTCTCTCTACTCCTCCTAGACCCACTCTCTCATTCCCCCACTCTCTCCCCCTTCTCCCACCTATCCTACTCTTCCAGTGTGGGGTGCTCTACATATCAGTCCTCTTCACTTCAACAGCCATATGGGGGGCTGAGAACTTCCTCTTTCACCGGAGGCTTAAATGGCAGCTCCACTAGGACAAAGTATCCCACTACATGTAACAAAGACTGTTTCTGTTTCCTTTGGTTCATTGGTTGTAGTATAGTTATCCTGTACTATATGGCTGAAATCCAATTATAAGTGAATAGGTGCCATGTGCATCTTTCTGAGCTGTGTTAGCTCAGTCAGGATGAGCTTCTGTAGTTCCATCCATTTAACTGTGAATTGCATGATTTCCTTGTTTCTGATGACTGAGTAGTATTCCATTGTGTAAATGTACCACAGTTTTTTTTTTCAGCCATTCATTGATTGAGGGACATCTGGATTGGTTACAGTTTCTAGCTATTACAAATGAGGCTACTATGAACATAGATGAGAAAACTTCCTTGTGGTTTGGTGAGGAATCATTTGGATGTATACCCAGAAGTAATATGGCTGTGTCTTGAGGTAAAGCTATTCCAAGTTTTCTAAGACATTGCCAGACTGATTTCCACATAGTGGTTGCACAAGCTTGCACTCCCACCAGCAATGGAGGAGAGTTCCCCTTTCTCCACAACCTTGCCAGCATATGCTGTCATTTCAGCTTTTCATCTTAGCCATTCTCACAGGTGTGAGATGGAATCTCAGAGTCATCTTGAATTGCATTTCTATGATGATTAAGGATGCTGAGCATTTCTTCAGGTGTCCCCTGCCCATTAGAGATTCCTCCTATGTGAATTCTCAGGTTTAGCTCTGTTCCCCATTTTTTGATTGGATTATTTGGTTTCTTGGTGTTTAAATTCTTGAGCTCTTTATAAATTATCAATTACAGCCCTCTGTCAGATGTGGGGTTGGTAAAAATCTTGTCCCAATCTGTAGGTTGCTGTTTTGTTCGAATAACAGTACCATTTGCAGAAGTTTTTCAGTTTCATGAAGTCCCATTCATTGATTTCCTTAAGATTTTTTTTTTCATATTGAGATATGTCAACTCCTGACAGAACCCTCCCAATCTACTCCAACTATATGATGAGTATCAAAGAATCTCCATTTGGAGAAAAAGTCCTTGCTTCAACTATAGACAGAATTCTGTCCAAAATGGACAAAACTTGGGAGCAGATAAATTGATGTGTAGCTCTGCCAATTCCTGCTTTACAAATAATGCCTCTCAGAGATACTGAGCCAATAGGCTGAAGATAGATGCTCCAATGTTATAGAGAGAAAATGGGGACTGTCCAGGCAGCCAGTTGTCTATCATTCTTAGTTTTAGAAACTACTTGCTCTGCACTTCCTGTTTATTCAGATATATTTATCCTTCTCAGGTCTCTGATATGGTTGAAGACTAGACACTTGCAGTCTTATAGTTAAGTGTTAAGTTGTTTAGGAATCAAAAGGATGTACCAGGTCTAAGAAGGTGTTTTGTAAGTTTTTAATACAAGTTAGGATGGAAACTGAGTTAGGTACAGAACTTTAAACTCATCAAGATAGATAGGTAATAGATTGTTACTATTAGTTTCCAAATATATATGGATTGGACATTGGAACTGTATGTTATACCTTATAATTTTCATAATTGTTGCTTAATTGTTCTTATTGTTTTGTATTGTATTTATTTTTATAAAGAAAAAGAGTCTTTTATTAGACTAAAAGGGGAGACGGGGGAGATAAACTTTAAATAAAAACATTTTATAAAGTAAACAAAGGTTTAAGTGAAAAAAAAGAAAATTAGAAATTTTTGAAGTGTGGTGTCTGAATCTTATATTTAAGATACAATAAGAAAATTGAAGAGGAAAAGGCTAGTTGAAAATCCAGGAGATAAATCCAGACAAAAGTCAGAGAAAAGGCCAAGGGAAATGTCCAGGCATAAATCCAGGTGCTACTATTCTGTTGAATATGCCACTAGAAAAGGCCAGATGAAAAATCCAAGAGTAAACTCCTTAGACAAAAGCCTGGAGTAAATCCTGGCTAAATGTACAGGCATAAAAGCCTGGTGAAAATATCTGAGGATAATGAGGCATGATGGTGGAAATGTATTGAACTAAATTTTTTTTTTTAAAAAGTAGGACATGGGGATAAAAAATATTCAAGAAGTGTTCTGACTATAGGGCCATTTCATAGAACATATTCATGCTTAGCCTAATGAATGAACTGGGACTGATGTGTGCCTTGTAATGTTTGTATCTCTATTACTCAAACTAAGAGGAATTATAGACATTGAAATGCACATTGTTCTTCTGAAAGTCTTCACTTCTTATTTCTACATTCTCCTAAGAATGTCTAGGGCTTGGTTAAGAGAACTAATTACAGTTCTTCAGACATCTCAAAGATAAGAATTTTGATCCTCTATCAAAACATTTGGGTATCTGTCATTTCATTTTTATTTTATTTTATTTTTTATGTTTATTTATTACTTCAGGTTACATCTCCATCACAGTGCCCTCTTTCCATCCCTCCCAGTCCTGCCCTCCTGCCCTCCCATCCTCTATGCCCTCTCCCTTCCATCCCACTCCTCCAGAGTGAAGTGTCCCAACATATCAGTCTCCTGCCCCAGTTCAGCAGTCATATGAGGGCCAAGAGCCTCCTCATATACTGTGGGCCTACAAGGAAGCCACACTAGGGGAAAGTGTCTCATTGACAGGTAACAGAGTCTATGTTCCTGTTCCCTTGGCTGCATTGGCTGTAGTATAGTTTTCCTGTACTATATGGCTAAAATCCGATTATAAATGAATAGATGCCATGTGCATCCTTCTGAGTCTGGGTTAGCTCATTCAGAATGAGCTTCCCTAGTTCCATCCTTTTGGCTGCAAACTGAATGATTTCATTGTTTCTGATGACTGAGCAGTATTCCATTGTATAGATGTACCACAATGTTTTTTTTTATCCATTCCTCAGTTGAGGGACACCTGGGTTGTTTCCAATTTCTAGCTATTACAAATAAGGCTGCTATGGATCTAGATGAGGAAACGTCCTTGTGATTTGGTGAGGAATCATTTGGATGTATACCCAGAAGTGGTATGGCTGGGTCTGAGGTAGAGCTATTCCAAGTTTTCTAAGATATTGCCAGACTGATTTCCATAGTGGTTGTACTCCATTTCTTTTTTTTTTTTAAGATAAACTGTTAAGTATGATTTTTTAAAAAATGTTGTATACATTCTGCAATGTAGTGGTCATACAAACCTTTGATCCCAGCAATCTGGAGGAAAATCAGACAGACCTCTGTGTTCAAAGACACCCTGGTTTACAGAGTAATCCAGGAAGGAAAATGCCTCATTGTGATAATATGACTCACAGAAAAAAATATTTTAAACTGTGTTTTCAATTCAATTTTATGTCAGTAATTTTATTTTTTTATACTTTATTTTTTTATTTCTTCAAGTTACATCTCAGTCACAATCCTTTCCCTACTCCCCCTTCCTGTCCCACCTTTCCAACCTCTTCCCCCCAACAGCTCCCCCTTTCAGTCCAACAAATGGTTCCTTCTCTTATAACAGTGAATATTGTACAAAACAACAGAAATAAATACACCACAATTATGAGAGTTAAATGGCTTAGCATACATTCCCAATGTCCAGTCCATACATATTTGGCCCCTGACTTTAACATTCTACTATCTAACCATCTCCATGAGTTTAAAGTTCTATATCTGACTCAGCTTTCATACTAACTTGCATCACAATTTTAAAAACATCTTCTAGATCCAGAACAACCTCTTGATTCCTAAACAACTCAAAATTTAACTATTAGACTCTAGCTATCTATTCTTCAACCACCTCAGAGACCTGAGAGGGATAAATATATCTGATTATATAGGAAGTGCAGGGCCTGCAGCTTCCAAAACTAAGAAATGACATACCAGTGGCTCCCTGGACAGTTCCCATTTTCTCTCCATAAATTCCAGCATCAATCTTCAGCCGTTTGGCCCCATTTCTCTGACAGACATTGATTGTAGAGCAGGAATTATGAAGGACTTACCTACCCTGTCTTGGCAGAGTTAGGCTGTCGACTTACCTGCTACCAAGTTTTGTCCTTTTTGGATAGCGGTCTGTCTACAGTTGAAGCAAGGGTTTTTTTTATGCCAAGAGATAGGCTTGCCACTAATTCAGCCATCTCCCACTGGAGATTCTTCGATGCTCATCCTCTACTTGGAGTAGAATAGGGGGTGCTGTCAGGAGCTGACATGTCTCGATATAAAAAAAAAAAAAACTTAATTTAAGAAAACATCTGAATGCCATATTCTGCAGATCTCTTAGGGTTTTAAGATGACCTATCTATCTCTTGTATTTAGATAAGCAAATGTTGCTTGTCTCTTAGCAACTTAATTTCTGATTAGCTTAGAAAATAACTGTGATAGACTATCGTAGTACCTAACAAAATGGCAAGCTTGCATGACTATTTGTTTGCATTTCTTAATTATCCTAAACAGTTTATGACAGTTGGTAGCAAAAGGCCGAAACTTCACATTTCATTTTTAAGCATCACTAGGTACAATACCTTTAAGAAGGGTTACCTTTAATTTTGTATCAATATACAAAGATCAGTACCAATGTGGCCAAATATACTCTTAATTTAGTATCAATATACAAAGATCAATGCCTATGTAGCCCAAAACAATCTTAATATTGCATTAATATACAAGGGTCAATACCCTTGTGGCCAAATATAATCTTAATTTTGTATCAATATACAAAGATCAGTACTAATGTAGTCTAATACAATCTTAATTTTGCACAATATACAATGGTCAGTACCACTTTAACCAAATATAATACTAATGTTGTATCAATATACAAAGGTATAAGGGCATATTCAATAATCTGTCCCTTCTTCTTGGTCCTTCCCATACTATGTCTATGTCCCATTTTTCTCAAGTCTGTGCACTCCTACATAGGAGAGAAAGAAGGATACAGAAAAGAAAAAGAAGGAAGTCCCTGAGTCTAACCTCCAAAACCCATTTAACAAGACCATTTAACAGCTTGTAGTCTCTTCCCTTAAATAAGAAAGTTTTCTATTATACATCAAATAACCAAAAAGGGGAGGAGAAACACCCTCCCCACCCTCTGGGCATGGGACATCACTCTCTTAAAATGACTTCCTGCTGATTTGGGTCATAGTAAACCTGTTTGGGGCCCAAACCAGAATGGAAAAATGGTTAAAAATGTTAATACAATCCTTTTATGCTCAGTCATTTTGTGCTCAGCTGTTTAGATGTCTGTCCTAAGAAGTTTGTAGACAGAAGCTGATCTTCCAGGCTTTACTGAAGTTCTGGCTGGGGCAGTGTGTGGAGCTGAACAATCTTAGCGATTTTGAGTTGTTGTGGTTGTAATTTTAAATAACTTAAAAGTGTGTACATAAATATGTCCCAACTTTTCTCAATTGCCTATATTTCTTTGTGAAGGCTTGAGGTTTTTTCGGGCTTCTCTTTGTTTAGTTTTTCATGTTAATTGGTTTCCTCTTTGTTCAACTCATATTTGGACAATCATGTTGCTGAAATTGGAGGAGAATCTACAATCACTAATTTGCTAATTCAGCATAATCATTAACCACAATATATAAACATTTGTGCTTATACTGGTAGGTAGGTGCAGCATTCACATCTCATAAAGGAAATTACTTTTTGCAACAAAGGGTATTGCTACAGAAAACCACAATCAATCAAAATGAAGTGTAGTGTTACACAATCCCTAAGTATACAACTACAATGCAATTACCTCAACCTATGTCAGGGAACATTTAGAAGAGGGGGTGGAATGATTCTAAGAGTGAGTGGACCAAGGAGTTGGCTGTACATCATGTCTCCTACTATTATCAGAAAAAGGAGAGATTTTTATAATTTTTTTGAACATTATGTTAGTTGGCATTACCACTACAAGAATACATAGGAAATGAAAATTCAGTACACATAAGATACTCCATATGAATGATTGATCAGGGAGGCATAAGTAGTCTCTAAAATAACAATAGTTTTTCTCATTGCCTTTGATTGCCCACTGTAACCACAAGGTAAATTCCTGTTGCTGAAGACATCACATGTTTTAGGTGTATGATATAGTGAAATCAATTTCAAATGGACTGACAAACTCTATTCAAGCTGGTTAGGTTTTTACCGTCAAAAGTTATTATGCATGGTGGTGAGAAGGAAAAGAAATCACTGGTAACCCAGAGATTGACAATGCATGTGGTAATAATGACCTGTGTGCCAAAATGTGACCACATGTACCATAAAACTATGACTATCATAGGACAAATACTTGCTTTCTGGTTGGATATGAGGTCCAGCCTACAAGAAGAAATTTTATACTTGCTTCTGTAATCATGTTCAAAAACACATGGTTGAGGGTGGTATAGGTCTTAGGGTAGAACCTGTTATCATACTTTTACTAAATGTTTATGTTGCCAATTTGTCTTATATAAATTTATATTATATCCATATACATTAGCTGCACTCAATCTTGGTCAGAGATGATGATTTGTGGTAAACAGTACTAAATATAGAGTTACTTAACAGCTCAATGTGCTAAGAATATTATACTGGATGCTCAAAAATAATGGGACATATATATTAAGTCCCCACAAGAAGGCTCAGGAAATATTGAGTAAAAAGAGGCAGAAATAACAAATGAGCAGGAGAATGAAGTATAATGCTATCAAATTCTGTCTTCTGAAATACTCATGCACTCACAATAGCTATAAATACCTGCACAAAGTCAAATAAGTCAATATCCTCACAAAATGGGATAGATGATCTTGAGGCCATTCTTTCATGAGGAATCACTAGCAGTCAATAGCTAATAGAGGAGAGTGAATCACTCTTCTCTGTTTAGTGACCATTGTTGGGTTTCCTATGCTCTAGTGGGTGAATCTACACCTGTCCACACATGGATGAAAGTAACTGGATTTAGTACCTTAACAAAAAACTGAGATAGTCATGACATTAGGAGATGGTGCATTGTGGGTAACATGCAGGTAGTTGGAAAACAGAATGAGATGTGGATATGATCATATTTCATTATAGTTTTATTATTATATTATATCATATGTATATACTATATATATATATATGTAATTCTCAAAAATAAAGAAAAAATTAGGATAGTTATATCTTCAGAAGTTCTTTGCACAGGGTTGTTTTATCCATCCTGGGTTTTTTGGTTTTCCATATGAGGTTGAGTATTGTTCTTTCAAGGTCTGTAAAAATTATATTGGAATTTTGATGGGAATTGCATTGAATCTGTAGATTGCTTTTGGTAGATGGCCATTTTTTCCAACATTTATTTATTTCTTCATGTTAGTTCTCAATCACAGTCTCCTCTCCCTTCCCTCTCCCAGTCCCATGTTCCTAACCTATTCCCCCCTCAACCCTATCTGCTTTTCTTTAATTTAAGGTACATCTTTATTCCCCCAACAGCTCAACCTTTCAGTCTTATAAAAGACTCTTTTTTCTTATAACAATAAATACAATACAAAGCAACAACTAAGAACAACACGAACAACTAAGCAACAATTACGAAAATTAATTATTTTATACATTCCCAAGTCCAGTCCATATGTATTTGGCAACTGATAATATTCTATTATTATCTATCTTGATGAGTTTAAAATTCTATATCTAACTCAATTTCTGGCAAATTTTTACTATGTTAATCTACTGATCCATGAACACGGGATATTTCCACCTTTGATATCTTCTTCAATTTCTGTCTACAAAGATTTGAAGTTTTTATCATACAGTTCATCCAATTGCTTAGTTAGAGTTACATCAAGGAGAGGATAGAGGAGAAACTGCAGTTGGGATGCAAAATAAATAAATTATTAAACTTGAAAAAAAATTAAATGTAAGAGATCCATAAACAACTCAAAATGTTAAAGAATAATGTTTATGTTTATATAATTTTAAAAAGCTGCAATGTGAAAATAAATGAGATATATGATGAATGGCCATTGGTTTTAGAGAATATCTATCAGTATATTCATATTGAATCAATAAATGAGAAGTTGTTAATCTATAGAATATGGAGTTACAAATACAAACAACATTTTGCCACTAGACATGATATGGATTTTCAGAATGGCTTACCAACCACAACTGTAAAATCATTTAATCATTCTAAATTATTCATGAATTGATATATATGTAAGATTAAATAATCCTCTCTACAGGAATCAATAATCAAGTTCTTTTTTACGATGAGGAATAATTTTTGTTTTTTTAAAACATTTATTTATTACTTCATTACATCTCCATTGCCACTCCTCCATCCTCCCTTTCGCGAGCCCTCATTCTCACTGTACTCCAACTCCTACCCCTCATATGCAAGTTCTTAAGTATGTTTCACTTTCTTCCCAAATACCTTTCTCTTAATCCTCATGCTGCAAATAGCAGTTAAAAACTCTTCCAATACATCTCAATTCTGTTAAAAATGTAAGTAAATAAATAAATAAACGTTGATGAATATAAACTGATAATAAGGAAACAAAAAAAGACAACAGTTCAACTGTTCTAGTAGGAATATAGCACAAACAAACATTCTCAAAAAAGTAAGAATATATACTATATAGACATATATTGTATATTACTATACATATAATATATATATATAAATTATATATATAATCTAAATATATTATATATATAACATATATTCAGACAGAATTATGAAATTTGTCTTCAGGTAAGTGACTTAATGCAAAATCAAAACAAAAAAAAAACAAAACCAACAAAGTACAAAGTGAAAAAATGTCATATACAGATTAAGACATTCAGGAGTACATTACAAAACATTATCTTATTAGGGCAGGGCTCTGTTATTATCTTTCCAGGAGATTAAAAACATCCATCTAAGGAGTCCAGGGATAATTGGACAACTGAAACTTCTGAAGAAAAGGGACCAGACACCAAAGAAGTAGCCCAGATGATCCAGCCTTATAGACTGCCTCAATAGCTGTTTTCTCAAAAAATCTACAACAAGAACAACTCAAAATGGCTAACTAACATGGTCCAGATCCACAGACTATTCCAACCAGGACTTCAGTAAACCCCTGAACTTAGCCACCCAAAGTTCAACTTCTGAGTAAAAACTTCTTAGGACATTTAAATAGCTGAGCACATAAAGACTGGACATCAAATGTTACTATTAATTTGCTTAGCCATTTTCCATACTTATTTCGGACCCTAAACAGGTTTCCTACATCCCAAATCATCAGGAAGCAATTTTAAGAGAACAACACACCATTCCTAGAAGGTGCGGTGGTTGATACCTCCCTCTTCAATCATTTAATGGGTTATAGATGTTTGCTGTTATTTAGGGGGATTGGTTACAAGTACTTTTTTTTTCTTCAAGTTACATCTCAATCGCAGTCCCCTCCCTATTCCCCCTCCAGACCCACACTCCCACCCTCAACCCCCCATCCTCCTCCCTTTTTTTTTTCTTTTAAGTTTAAGGTACATCTTATTTCCCCCTACAGTTTCCCCTTTCAGTCCAACAAATGGCTCTTTCTCTTATAATAGCAAATACAATACAGTACAACAAGGTAATTAGGCCACAGTTAGGAGGGTTATATGGCTTAACGTACATTCCCAATGACCAGTCCATATGTATTTGGTACTTGACTTTAACATTCTACTATCTAAACATCTCCATGAGTTTAAAGGTCTATATCTGACTCAACACTCATACTAATTGCAACACAATTTTAAAAGTATCTTCTTAGATCTATAACACTCTCTTGACTCCTAAACAACTCAAAATTAAATTATGAGATTCTAGCTATCTGTTCTTCAACCATCTCAGAGACCTGAGAGGGATAAATATATCTGATTTTATAGGAAGTACAGGGCCTGCAGCTTTCCAAACTAAGAAATGACATACCTGTGGCTGCCTGGACAGTTCCCATTTTCTCTCGATACATTACAGCATCGATCTTCAGTCATTTGGCCCCGTTTCTCTGACAGACATTGATTGTAAAGCAGGGGTTATGAAGGACTTACCTACCCTGTCTTGGCAGAGCTAGGCTGTCGACTTACCTGCTTCCAGGTTTTGTCCTTTTTGGACAGCATTCTGTCTATATTTGGGGCAAGGGGCTTTTCCTACCAAGAGATAGGATTGCAACTAATTCAATCATCTCCCACTGGAGATTCTTCGATGTTCATCTTCTACTTGGAGGAGAATAGGGGGTGCTGTCAGGAGTTGATATGTCTTGATATAAAAAAATCTAAAGTTACGAAAACATCTTTGAATGCCATATTCTGCAGATCTCTTGAGGTTTTTGAAGAGGCCCTATCTATCTCTTATATTAGGGTAAGCAGATGTTGCTTGTCTCTTGCCGGTTTATTTCTGATTAGCTTAGAAAGTAACTATAATAGGCTGTCGTAGTACCTAACTGAATGACCAGCTTGCATAACCATTAATTTGCATTTCTTAATTAATACAGTTTATGACAATTAGTAGTAAAAGGCCGAAACATCACATTTCATTTTTTTTCTTTACCTCCTAACCCTTCCATCCCATTTCTCTGGGGTGGGGTGTCCTTATATAACAGTCCCTCATGTCAGTTGAGAGGTCGTATGAGGGCCAAGAGCCTCTTCATTCATTGGGGAATCTACAAAGCAGTACCATCAGTGAAAAGTGTCTCATTGCCCGGGAGAGAGAACTACTAAACAAACAAACCAATAAGCATACAATAGATAAAAAAGACTAAAAAATAGAAAAAAATATAACTAATATATAAAAAATAGATAAAGAATAAAAATTAAAAATAAGAAGTCTATGTCCAAGTTCCCTATGGTGTGTTAATTGTAGTATCGATACCTTCTACTATATAACTAAAATCCTACTACAAGTGAATAGATGCCATATGTGTCCTTCTGAGTCAGTCTGGGTTAGTTCACTCAGGATGATCTTTTCAAAACGGCAGCCTACAGACTGGGAGAAAATCTTCACCAAACCCACATCTGACAGAGGGCTAATATCCAAAATCTACAAAGAACTCAAGAAATTAAATTCCAAGAAACCAAATAATCCAATCAAAAAATGGAGGACAGAGCTAAATAGAGAATTCACAAAGGAGGAATCCCTAATGGCTGAGAAACACTTGAAGAAATACTCAACATCCTTAATCATCAGAGAAATGCAACTCAAGAGGACTCTGAGATTCCATCTCACACCTGTCAGAATGGCTAAGATCAAAAACTCAAATGACAGCACATGCTGGCGAGGGTGTAGAGAAAGGGGTACCCTACTCCATTGCTGGTGGGAATGCAGGCTTGTGCAACCGCTATGGAGGTCACCCTGGAGATATCTTAAAAAACTTGGTATAGCTCTGCCTCAGGACCCAGCCATACCACTTCTGGGTATACACCCAAATGCCTCTTCACGGAATCATAAGGAAGTTTCCTCATCTATGTTTATAGCAGCCTTATTTGTAATAGCTAGAAACTGGAAACAACCCAGATGTCCCTCAACTGAAGAATGGGTCAAAAAACTGTGGTACATCTATACAATGGAATATTATTCAGCTATCAGGAACAATGATATTATGCAATTTGCAGCCAAATGGATGGTTACACGTTCTTAAATGGTCCTGTTAAACAAGGTTTTGGAGGTTGTACCCAGTGATTTCTCTTTTTCTTTTCTCTATCCTTCCTTCTCTCCTATGTATGGGGAAAATGACTTGAAAAGAAAAAAAGTGGGATATGCACATGATATAGGAATGATAAAGAAAATGGATAGATGATTGAGTATGCTCTTATATCATTGTACATTGATGCAAATTAAGATTATATTTGGCTACATTGGTATTGATCTTTGTATATTGATACAAAATTAAGGTTAACTCTTTTTATAGTATTGCACCTATGTAATGCTTAAAAATGTTATGTGAAATGTTGGCCTTTTGATAGCAACTGCCATAAACTGTTTAGGATAATTAAGAAATGCAAACTAATAGTCATTCAAACATGTCTTTTGTTAAGTGCTAGCATAGTGTATCACAGATATTTTCTGAGTTAATCAGAAATCAAGTTGCCAAGAGACAAGCAAAATTTGCTTATACATATATACAGAGATAGATAGGTGGTCTTCACAAAGTTGAATATGGCATTCAAAGATGTTTCCTTAACTTAAGATTTTTTGATATTGAGACATGTCAGCTACTGACAACACTCTCCCATTATACTCCGAGTAGATGATGAGCATCGAAGAATCTCCATTTGGAGATGGCTGCATTAGTAGCAAGCTTGTCACTGAGGAAGAGAAATCCTTTGCTTCAACTGTAGACAGAAATCTGCCCAAAAAGGACAAAACTTGGAAGCAGGTAAGTCAACAGCCTAGCTCTGCCAAAACAGGGTAGGCAAGTTCTTCATAATTCCTGCTTCACAATTAATGTCTGTCAGAGATACCGGGTCAATTTGCTGAAAATAGATGCTCTAATGTATGGAGAGAAATTGGAGACTGTCTATGCAGCCAGTTGTCTGTCATTTCTTAGTTTTGGAAGCTGCTAGTTCTGTACTTCCTGTATAATCAGATAAATTTATCCTTCTCAGGTCTCTGATGTTGTTGAAGACTAGATAGTTATAGTCTCACAGTTAAATTTTAACTTGTTTAGGAATTGAAACGATGTTCTAGGTCTAAGAAGATGTTTTTAAGTTGGTTATGCAAGTTGGGATGGAAACAGAGTTAGGTATAGAAGTTTAAACTCATGGAGATAAGTAGATAATACAATATTAATATCAGTTGCCAAATACATATGGACTGGACATTGAGAATGTATGTTATACCTTATAGTTTTCATAATTGTGGCCTAATTGTTCTTATTGTTTTGTGTTGTATTATTGTTATAAGAAAGAGAGCCTTTTATTTGACTAAAAGGGTGAGCTGTTGGTAAGAAAGATACACCACAAATTAAAAACAAAAAGCAGATTGGTGGGTGAGGGGGAAGAGGGTAGGAGGGTGGACCTGGGAGGGGAATGAAGGAGGGGACTATGATTGAGATGTAACTTTAAGCAATAAATAAATGTTAAGAAAATAAAATTTAAATTAAAAAAACCCAAAATGTTATCTTTATTTTTCTTTTAAAATTTATTTATTTATTCAAGATATATCCAGATCACAGCCCCCTCCCTCTTCTACACCTGGTCCCAGCCTTCCACCCTCTTCCCTCTGTCACTCTTCTTCTTGTCAGATTAAGGGAGTCCCCCCAACTAAACCACCCTGGTTCATCAAATTGAAACATGGCAAATATCATCTTCTTCCACTGCGGCCAGATAAGACCAGCTAAGATAAAGTGTTTCACAAACATTCAATAGAGTCCATGTCAGAGAATATGCTCCCCTACAAGCCCTGAGTATTTTTCAAGTGATCTGCATGCATACCAAGCTGCCTCTCACCCATATATGTAGATAGCATAGTCCAGTTTATATATGTTTTTTGGTTCATGCTTGAGACTCTATAAGCTTCTGAGGGCCTAGGTTCTGTTGGTCTTCATGTGGAGTTCTTTTCCCCTCTGGATACTTCTATTGTTCCTCCCTCTCTTCTACGAATCTCCCAGAGATCAACCTAATGTTTGACTATATGTCTCAACATCTGTTTCAATCTGCTGCTGGCTGAAGTCTCTTAGAAAATAGTTATGCTAAGTTCCCGTCTTCCTTTGGACTGTGGATTGTAGGATGGTTATCCAATACTGTATGTCTAGTATCCACTTATAAGTGAGTAGATACTATGTGTACCTTTCTAGGTCTGGGATTACTCACTCAGGATAATCTTCTCTAGTTCCATCCATTTGCCTGCCAATTGAGTGATTTACTTGTACTTAATAATAGAGTAATATTCCATTGTGTAAATGTACCATAATTTATTTATCCATTCTTAGGTTGAAGGACATGTGAATTGTTTCCAGTTTCTAGCTATTACAAATAAAGCTGTAATTCTGTTAGTCTGTGTCTTTTTATTGGGGAATTGAGTTCATTGATGTTGAGAGATATTAATGACCAATGATGATTATTAATTTCTGTTGTTTTGATGTTTATGTTGGTATTGGTTTTGTGTGTGTGTGTGTGTGTGTGTGTGTGTGTGTGTGTGTGTGTGTGTGTGTGT
>CAJQZJ010000309.1:2810499-2856144 GCA_907164525.1 Lophiomys imhausi | reverse complement strand
TGTGTGTGTGTGTGTGTGTGTGTGTGTGTGTGTGTGTGTGTGTGTGTATGCTTCACTTGTTTTGGTTTTGCTGCAGAGAAGTTGTTACTTGTGATTTCTTGGTTGAAGTTAACATCCTTGCATTGGAGTGTTCTGTCAAGTATCTTCAGTAGGGCTGGGTTTGTGCCAAGATATTGTTTAAATTTAGTTTTCTCATGGAATATTTTTTTTTCTCCATCTATGCTGATTGAACGTTTTACTGGGTATAGTATTCTGGGTTTGCATCTGTCTTCTTTTAGAGGCTGCATGACCTCTATCTAGGCCCTCCTTGAATTTAAATTCTGTATTGAGAAGTCTTATGTAATTCTAATAGGTTTCCCTTTATATGTTTCTTTACCCTTATCCCTCATAGCTTTTAATATCATCCCTTTGTTCTACATACTTAGTGTTTTGACTATCATGAGTTGGGGGAGTTTCTTTTTTGGTCTAGTCTATTTGGTGTTCTGTAAGTTTCTTATACATTTATAGGCATCTCCTTTTTTAGGTTAGAGAAGTTTTCTTCTATAATGTTGTTGAAGATAGTTTCTGGGCCTTTGAACTGGGAGTCATCTCCTTCTGTAATTCCTGTTATTCTTTCATATAATTTTTCATAAAAATCTAAATTTCCTGGATGTTGTGTTATATACTTTTTAGACTTAGCATTTTCTTTGACCAATGTATCGATTTCCTGTACCATGTCTTTCTATGTCTGAGATTCTTTCCAACATCTCTTATATTCTGTTGGTGATATTGGTGTTTGTAGTCCCTGTTCTCTTTCCTAGGTTTTCCATCTCCTGAATTGTCTTGATTTGCATTTTCTTTATTGCTCCATTTCAATTTTCAAATCTTGAACACATTTATTCATTTCCATCTCCCTTTTGATTATATTTTTCTGTATTTATTTAAGGGATTTATATATTCCCTGCATTACTCTAAGGAATTTATTCGTTTCCTTCACCTGTTTGCTTCTGTTTTCCTGCATTTCTTTGAGGGATTTATTTTCTTCTTTTAAGGCCTTTGTCATATTAATAACATAAGAATGATGGTTGCTTTCTTGTGTTTTTGGTGTGATAGGGCATCCAAGGCTTGTTAATGTAGGATAGCTGTGTTCTTTTGGTGTCATATGGACCTGGGTTTTGTTGCTTGCATTCTTTCACTAATCTCTAGCCATCTTGTTTTTCCCTGGTGTTAACTGGTTGGTCCTTTAGTGGACTGGACCTCTTGGTTATGCAGGCAAAGCCCTAGGCCAGAGGCTGTATGCTCCTAGGAGTGACAGCCCTCTTTGGGGTGCTAGGTAGGGCTAGAGGTTGGATCCCAGAGAATAGCCTTTAACTGACCTCTGCTGACTCTATCTCAGTTGAATCTACCATCAGGGGATTTTGATGGGGGTTATCTAACCTGAATGATCTTGAGGTCTGTGGTTTTAGCAGCCCATATTAATTGGGTAGATTCCCAGACTAGAGGCCAAATCTGTGAATCATTCAGACCTGGGAACCCTTCCCAGGACAGTAGGCAGTATAAACCTCTGTAAATCTGGTAGATTTGTGGACTGAAGGCAGATTCTATATGTCATTTGGACCCAGCAGTCTTTCCCATGAGGGTGTATTAGTGAATTGAAGCTCCACCATTGCTCCTCCTTGGTCTCACTAACTCACATCTGGAAGTTGGGTAGATTCACTGAACAAATCTGTGTGTTGCTCGACCTGGCAATCCTTCCCAGGATGGCAGGCAGCAGAACAGTGACTTACTATTCCTGTAGCGTAGGGGAACTTTTTAAGAAGTTGGCTACTATCAGTATTAGACTGGGAGACACAGATGCAGTCTGTGTTTTGCAATGGGGAGTACAATTTCTCTGCAGTGACTGAGCTCAAATTCTAGCCACTCAGATACTGTATGTGCTGGTTGCTGTCATCTTGGAACTCCTTCACAAACCATTATCTTCATTTCTGTTACTTTATAGTATAGCTTTTGTTAAGTATACAAATATGTAATTCATCAAGGATAGAAGTATGAGTTTTAACAACTGTAAAAGAAATAATTAGAGAGAATTACAATCAGAATTCAGAGGCAGAAGGAAAGGATTTACAAACATTTCTATAATTACAAAATATGATTTTTGTGATTATGACTATTACTGTGATTTAAGTAGTCATTTAAAAATAAAGACAGAGAGGATTGAGAAAAGGATTAGGATTTAGGAACACTAGATTTTCTGAGGAGTATTTGTGTTTGGTTCCCAAAAGCTATATAAGGCAGATCAAACTTACAACTTTAGCTCCAAGAGGATTTGATGCCTCTGGCCTCTGCAACCTCCTGTACTCACAATCTACACATCTATTCAGAATAAAACTAAATTAAAATTTATACACATAGACTGACTAATAAGGATATACAGTAAATTATTCTTATCCATTGTGGAAAACAAGTATATTTTACTCTAGGAAAAAATACCAATGTGTTGCAAATTAAATTGAGAAGATGACTCTAGGGGTAAAGGTCTATTACATGATACATTATCCCATCGCTCTGACAGTTACATGGGAAGGAGAGAGAGGAGAAGCCACAGATACTTGTATAACAACTAGTTTGGCAAGCACAATGTAGAACAAAGATGAGGGGAATGAGATGAGATCCATTGCTAAGCCTTTCTAGCTCTTTCTGAACTCTTACTGGTTGCTTCAACTCAGCTCTTCTGGCCTAAATTCCTCTCCTATATGATTGAGTCAAACTGGCTTCTGACTGAATTGCTATGTGTGGCCTCAAAGTAGTTCTGGAAGTATGTTTTAATCTGGCTCCTTCTCATTCTTTGGACTGTTCTGCCTTCACTGTGTCTAAATTGTTCTTTCTGCAACCTGTCTCTAAAACCATCCCAGGAATCAACTCTCAGTAAAATCTCTTCCCTCTCTCCCTGGACTGGTCCTGTGTAGCCTCTTTCCTGTCCCCCTCTCATGAGAATTGGGTGTAACTTATATCCAGTTACACATGATTGATGTAATTCATTATGCCCAATCTTTCTCTGATTCATTTTCTGCCCCTCAATTAAATGTCACTTTCAAAATATGGCTGCTTCTTTCTATAAACTAATCTTACTTTCACTTTTTAGTATTAAATGTGTGTGTCAAAGGCTTGTTATATTTTAGCCAGGTCATGCTGTAATCTAGAGCATTGTCTACATTCTCACTGGATCACATAGACCTAGAAGGTCTTTAGACTTGATCCCTTCACAGAGTAACCACGTGGCTGGTATAAAATCTCTTCCCCAACATAACACATTCCCTGGCTTCTATTATGTTGTTAAAATATTTTCAAAGTAGACAAGTTGATCTAATTCAGTGTTTTTTTTTTCCTACAGTCCAGTTTCTTTCATCTGATCTTATTTCCCCTCTCTAGTTATCAAGGTACACACCTATCAAGAGCTTGAATTTCTAAAATTTTATAATAGACACTTAGGCATTCATATCCTATGCATGGCTCCACACCAGTGAGCCAATAATCTTATGCATTTAAACACAGAAACATTCAAACCATATTAGATAAGATGCTAATATAGAGTTTCAGTTAAAATAGGTATCTGTTATCTGAGATTGAAGAAATATTAATTTGAGCTCCCATTAATTGCAGTAGATCTCTTCCCCATAGACTTATGGCTATAACTCCAACACAAACCTTTAATATTCCAATTTGACCTTCTGGTCTCACACATTTAATTTTTCTTATACTTTGTTTTACTTGGGATAATGTTCCAATCCTTACAAACTGAGTAGATTACATCTGAAGGGGCCAATGTGGATTGCAAGATTCTCTTGAGATTATAGCTACACCAGCTCCTGTGTCTACCAAACCTTCAATTTCAATACCAGTTAATTTTAATTTTAATTTTGGTCTCTGGTCACTGATAATAGTTTGCCAAAAATAATTTTTTCCAGTACTTCCAAACCTTCAATCTTTCAATTGTGTCTGCTTTGCCTTTGGCATACAGAAACAGTAAAAACTGAACAATCCTGTTCCTGCTTTAGACTACATATTAGTCTTCATGTAAGCCATAATTTAATCTCTCCTTTGAAGTCTTCATCCATTATTCCTGGATGCACAATGAACCCTTGAGATTTTAAGCTACTTCTTCCTAAAAACATTCAGACTGTCTTTAGGGGTAGAAGTCAACAAAATCCAGTGGCCATTTTATAACATTGTATATTTGGTGATACTGTAAGACTTTTACTTATGACTAACTCTAGGACAAAGCTTCCTCTGTAGCATGCATTAGATCTCCAATACCTAATTAGTCTCTAGTCACTGTGTGGATTACTGATAGGAAATACCTGGTTTTAACAGTAAATTTTTATTTATCAAGCATATACTTAACAAATACTTAACAATTATTTATAAAGTTCCTAAATCCTAAAGCCAGAACCCTAACTCTAAGACCTAATCTAAAACACCCTAATACTTATAAAACAAACATTTAACATTAACCTAAAGTTTCTCAAAAGGATATTCTCTTAGAATAATTCTCTGGGCATAGGTCCTTATGGATGACTGATTTCCACCAAATCTTTCAGTCTTAAAGTCTACGAATCTCGTTTGTCAGATCTTAAGACAGTTTGTAAATTTAATTTGTTTTGATGATTGAGGTGAGGTGGCCCTTATATCAAACAAGAATTGTCTCTGCAGGCTTAGAGCCTAATTGTTAAGTTTCCTAGGCTCACCATTAAGATTCTTTGGGACTACAAGGGTCTGGATCCAGTGCTGGGTCCAATCCTGGTATTTTGGCCATCTGATGCTTTGGAAATCCAAAGTATACAGCAGTTTTTCGAGTTGGACCAAAATGGTCCACCTCTGCCCAAAGGGCGTATTTTGTCATGCTGTCCACCTATGTGCATCACCAACAGGGAGCACAAGAAGATGACAATGTCTCTTGGCAGATGAGGCAGAAGGAGTATGTGAAGCCTCTCAGCAAGATGAAGAGGAAGACCCCGCAAGTCCGGGTGCACTCGTGATTTAAACCCTTTGTGTCATAATGTGGAACAAAGATATTGGCGAGAACTCTGACCTCTTGTTGGTACGCCCTGTCCAAAGTCACATGATTTGCCTTTTGGTGGACTTTCTAAGGAACGTCCTTCAATGTCAATTATTTTTGGATGTAACTGGATCCACTCAGATCTTTTTACCTGAGAGGCCTATCTTTTTGTAATTCCAAAATCCCTATGCTCAATTTTCCTAATCCTACCACACCTGGCTCTGTATTGTTTGTTGCAGGGGTACTGTGAACTCCCTTAAGGAGTTCCTGCATTTAAAAGATTATCTTGCAGGGAATTCCCAATTCATAATGGATTACCTGGACTATGTCTTGGTGATCTGTATTCATTAGGCCAATGTCTACCCTTACCACACCTCTTACATATCCCAGAATGTTGACGTTTTCTAGAGTAGTCTTTAGGAATACCTTGCCTACAATCACTTTTCAAATATCCTCAACTTCCACAGTTAAAATAATGGACACGTTGATATATAGAATTATTGCCTATTGCTTTTTCAATTACATAGTCATTAAGGACAATATCAGCATTAGTTTTACTCAATTCATCCATTGGTGCTGATACAAATTTTAAAGGTCTAATAATTTCTTACAGTCTTCATTTGCATTTTCAAAGCTAAAGTTTTAATTAATACCTATCTTGCACCTGGATCTGATATTGTCCTCTTTATAGCAGACATTTATCTATGTAGAAATCAATATTAGTATCTTGGGAGCTTTGCATAACCTTTGTGAATGACATAGACTTCTTTCCTTGCTTCTATACCTTATCTCAGGTTTTTAAAGCCACTAAAATACATTATATGATAATAGACCCATCAAATTGCATCTGCTTTCTTAAATCAGGATATTGGACATTACTTAACAATTGACCTTTCACCATATTAACACCTTTACCCCATTGCAATTTTCCATAATTGCAGCTTCTTCTTGCCACCATTGTATCTGAGAACCAGATTCCAGTACAGCTGCTGCTAAATCTTTCCAGTCTTTGGTGATAATTCTGTTTTGGGTAGCCCAGGTATTTAACATCTGTTGTACCTCTGCATTCTGTTCATCCCTGGGATGTCCAGTCACTACTGTTCACCAGGCTGTGAAGGATAAAATACATTCTAGAATTCTGGATCTGTAGGATATGGATATGATAGTGGGGAGAAGGCCTTCTCTAAGGGTTTTAGTGTTACAGCTCTCTTAGACTATATTCATTGGAACAGCTCTCTTAGATAATAATTAGTCAAACAGCTGTGTTCTTATTCCAGGTGAACAAAGTCTATATGAACTTTGGGGAATGAGAAGGAATTTTCATGGGGGGGTGCACATTGTTTGCAGGGGGCATAAGGTACTGGGATGCCTCACTTGTATGGAGAGGTAGTCCAGGAATCCCAGGTGCTTGCTGAACAGGTTCTAATTGGTATAAAGGAAGCTGAATCTGTGATTTCCCAAAGGACATTCCTCATGTGTAGGGTGTGGGTATTTGGGCTCTGCAGGAGATGAAGAGGGAGCCCAGGTGACAAAGGAGCCCTCTACTTTGTACTGAGTTCAGAGCTTTCTGGTCATGAATTATTGCAAACTTAGCAGCAGTGTACCTCAACACTCTGTCTCACTTAGGGTGAGTGTTTCCATAAGTTTCTATAGATTCTTTTTTTTTTTTTGATGGAAAAGGAAAACACATTTTATTTTATTTTATTTTAGTTAAGCCATGCTTCAAGGGTTTATTGCCTGATCCAGCTCAGTTAATTTGACTCAGTTACATTTCCCCTGATGGTATACAGCGTAGGTCATAGTATCTTAAGAAAATGCCTATGCTAATCAAAAATAATTTATCTGTGGAAAACCATACTATACAAGGTAAACTCCATTTCCTGTGACCTATATATAACATTCACCATACAAAAGGAGTCTTCAATTCCAGCATCTCATATGATACCAATAAACATTATATTTAACAAATATAGTCATTAAAACACATATGTAGCAATGAATCAGAACAGATCACCTGTTAGAACTAGTTTCTGTTTATGGATTATGTCGTTTAGTCTTTTAAATATGAGTCTTGATAGTTAAGGCTGAGAAGTTGAGTTAGAGTAATGTAAACACTGTATGAAAGAAAGCTCCAGAACTTTCTCTTCATTTATTATTAACTCCAAGGATTTAATAGTTAACTCAGAAACAGAACAGGTTGACCGCCCAGGCACTTGCATGTGGCTTTTCTGTTCACATTTGTGTTTGTAAAAAGTCACTCTATGAAGAACTGCGCATGCGCATAGAACAGTGCACACTCTATGGACCAATTCGAGGGACTTTGCTTTCTTCTGTACTTTCACACTCTACCTTAGCTCATAAGATTATTCCTCATGGTTTCTCTGAAGATGTGAGCAACTGGGTTCTCAGAGGAATGACAAAGTGTTCAAATTGTACCATAGCAAGTGGCCATAAGCAACTTTTCTTCATTTGTTCTTTATTTGCAATATCATACATAGTCTACTACAGATTTTTGTTCCACTGTCTTTCCTTCCTGGAATACGATGTCAATTCCACAGCAGTTTCCAGCTCCCCTTTGTGGTATCAGGCTTTATGAGACAGGAAGCAGTGAGAACTTCAAACTTCAAGATGTCTTTCAGGCGTATTTGCAAGATTCAAAGTGTTACATAGGAGGAAAGAGAACACTTCCTGTCAAGCAAATCATCCCAAAGGCACGGTAAGCTGGCAGCTACCTCATTTTCTTTCTCTTCTTCATTCACATGTGTAGGCCAGCTCTGTAGCAAACAGTGAGCACTAGCCCAGCACAGGAGCCCACAAACTTCCAGGGAGTGAGAGTGCAACATGCCAGGCTGCTCCAACTTTTCCATTGAGTTCTCTAAGAACAAACATGCAAACTGATGCTCTGGTAGTCCGTAAACTCCATACAAAATATGGTTCAATAGGAAACAAAGATGATTGTTTGGGTTTTTCTTTGTCCCAAAGAATCAAATTGTTGGCTCTGGAGTTGAACTGCATAAAATTGTCCCATACTTTTCCCTCTAGCATACAGCCTAAAGTTTCCAGATGCAAATAAAGGAGGATGGGACAAAACAAATAAGCCTTGAGTTCTAATTCTGGGTCTAACCGTAATATATATTTTGATTGTTTTACTTAGCATCTATTCTCTCCATCTTTTAAAATGAAACAATATATTCACTACATTTCAATTTTTAAGTTCTACAAAAAGCATGTGCTGATACTTTTACATATGTTATATTTGTACTAGACCACATGAAAAATTCTCCCACAAACTGAAGAGATTGCTCAATGGTTAAGAATACTGTCTACTCTTCTAGAAGACCTGAGTTTAAATTCCATCACCCATGTGGCGGCTCATAACCATCTAACCACAGTTCCAGTAGATTTCATGTCCTATTCTTGCACATGATATACAGACATACAAGCAGGAAAAAAAAACCCACACATATAAAATAATAAATAAAAATAAAATGTAAAAATATTCTCTCAAACATCATATGCTTCTAACAAAAACAATGGAAAGCGAATTTCTTGCCAGTCCAAATCTCTGTTAAAATTAGAGACAGAAAAGTCAAACTTGAGTACCTATTACCTGAGCCTTGAGAGCTCTAACAGTCTCTCCTTTATATCTTAAGGTAAAAGTTCAGAAAAATAAAACTGAAAAAAAACATGAAAAACACATTAGAAAAAAATGTGCAAAGTACAGTTCATGTAAGAAAAGATGGAATATACACATATATACACGTGAGCCAGTTTTGTTTGTTTGTTTGTATGATTGGTTGGTTGGTTTTTCAAGACAAGGTTTCTCTGCATAGCACTGACTATCCTAGAACTCACTATGTAAAGCAACATGGTCTTGAACTCACAGAGATCCACCTGTTTCTGTGTCCCTAGTGGTGAAATTAAAGGTGTGTGCTACCACACACCTGGCATGAGTCAGGTTTGTTTGTTTGTTTTGGTTTTTTGAGACAGGGTTTCCCTGTGTAGCCCTGGCTGTCTTGGACTCACTTTGTAGACCAGGCTGGCCTTGAACTCAAAGAGATCCGCCTGCCTCTGCCTCCTGAGTGCTGGGATAAAAGGCATGAGCCACCACGCCCAGCATGAGCCAATTTTTTTTCTTTTCTTTTTTCTTTATTTTTTATTTCTTCAAGTTACATCTCAATCACAATCCCCTCCCTACTCCCCCCTCTAGTCCCACCCTCCCACCCTCATCCCCCATACTCTTCCCTTTTTTTTAAGTTTAAGGTATATCTTATTTCCCACAACAGCTCCCCCTTTCAGTCCAACAAATGGCTCTTTCTCTTATAATAATAGATACAATACAAAACAACAGAGGTAATTAGGCCACAGTTATGAAGGTTATATGGCTTAGTGTACATTCCCAATGTCCAGTCCATATGTATTTGGCACCTGACTTTGAAACATTCTAATATCTAAAACATCTCCATGAGTTTAAAGTTCTATAACTAACTCAACATTCATACTAACTTGAAACACAATTTTAAAAGCATCTTCTTAGATCTACAACACTCTCTTGACTCCTAAACAACTCAAAATTTAATTATGAGACTCTAGCTATCTATTGTTCAACCACCTCAGAGACCTGAAATGGATAAATATATCTGGATGGGAAGTACAGTGCCTGCAGCTTCCAAAACTGAGAAATGACATACCCGTGGCTGCCTGGACAGTTCCCATTTCCTCTCCATACATTACAGCATCAATCCTCAGTTGCTTGGTTCCGTTTCTCTGACAGACATTCATTGTAGAGCAGGGATTATGAAGGACTTGCCTACCCTGTCTTGGCAGAGCCAGGCTGTCGACTTACCTGCTTCCAAGTTTTGTCCTTTTTGGACAGCATTCTGTCTACAGTTGAAGCAAGGGGTTTTTCCTACCAAGAGATAGGCTTGCGACTAATTCAATCATCTCCCACTGGAGATTCTTCGATGCTCATCTTCTACTTGGAGTAGAATAAGGGGTGCTGTCAGGAGTTGATATGTCTCGATATATAAGAAAATCTAAAGTTATGAAAACACCTTTGAATGCCATATTCTGCAGATCTCTTGAGATTTTTGAAGAGGCCCTATCTATCTCTTATATTAGGATAAGCAGATATTGCTTCTCTCTTAGCAGATTCATTTCTGATTAGCTTAGAAAATAACTATAATAGACTGTCATAGTACCTAACACAATGACAGGCTTGCATGACTATTAGTTTGCATTTCTTAAATATCCTAAACAGTTTATGACAATTAGTAGCCAAAGGCTGAAACTTCACATTTCCTTTTTTTTCCTTTACCCCCTAACCCTTCCATCCCATTTCTCCGGGGTGGGGTGTCCCTATATAACAGTCCTTCATCTAAGTTCAGAGGTCATATGAGGGCCAAGAGCCTCCTCATTCACTGGGGGTCTACGAGGCAGTACCACCAGTGAAAAGTGTCTCATTGCCCGGGAGAGAGAAATAAAAAACAAACAAACAAATAAGCAGACAAACAGATAAAAAATAGAAAAAATAAAAATAAAAAAATAAAAAATAAAAAGTCTATGTCCATGTTCCCTTTGGTGTGTTAGTTGTAGTATCGATATCCTCTACTATATAGCTAAAATCCTACTATAAGTGAATAGGTGCTATATGCATTCTTCTGAGTCTGGGTTAGCTCACTCAGGATGAGCTTTTCTAGTTTCATCCATTTAGCTGCAAATTGCATAATTTCATTGTTCCCGATAGCTGAATAGAATTCCACTGTGTAGATGTACCACAGTTTTTTAACCCATTCTTCAGTTGAGGGACATCTGGGTTGTTTCCAGTCTCTAGCTATTACAAATCAGGCTGCTGTGAACATAGATGAGGAAACTTCCTTATGATTCCGTGAAGAGACATTTGGGTGTATACCCAGAAGTGGTATGGCTGGGTCCTAAGGCAGAGCTATTCCAAGTTTTCTAAGATATCTCCAGGGTGACCTCCATAGTGGTTGCACAAGCCTGCACTCCCACCAGCAATGGAGGAGTGTTCCCCTTTCTGCACACCCTGCCAGCATGTGCTGTCATTTGAGCTTTTGATCTTAGCCATTCTGACAGGTGTGAGATGGAATCTCAGAGTCGTCTTGAGTTGCATTTCTCTGATGATTAAGGATGTTGAGCATTTCTTCAAGTGTCTCTCAGCCATTAGGGATTCCTCCTTCGTGAATTCTCTATTTAGCTCTGTCCCCCAATTTTTGATTGGATTATTTGGTTTCTTTCCATTTAATTTCTTGAGTTCTTTGTGTATTTTGGATATTAGCCCTCTGTCAGATGTGGGGTTGGTGAAGATTTTCTCCCAGTCTGTAGGCTGCCCTTTTGTTCGAATGACAGTGTCATTTGCCTTACAGAAGCTTTTCAGTTTCATGAGGTCCCATTTATTGATTGTTGATCTGAGGTCCTGAGCTGTTGGTGTTCTGTTCAGGAAGTTGTCACCTGTGCCAATAAGTTCGAGGTTTTTTCCCACTTTTTCTTCTAGTAGATTTAGTGTGACCGGTCTTATGTTAAGGTCTTTGATCCACTTTAAAAGGTTTGAAGTCTATTACTTTAAGAAAATTCCAGGCTAGTGGTTCATCTTGTGAATTTTTACCATTTTCTGACATTTGTTCCCAAGTAACTGGGAAATCTAGTGGAGGTGGTTGCATTTACCCAATTTCATTAAGAGGTGTCACCATAGGTTCAATAGGCTGTCTATCTTGATCCTCGATTTTATTAGATACCATAGGTTCACAATTAGGCACTACCTGTTCTCTTCTTTTTTTCTCTCAAGTTTTCTTCTTGTACAGCTATTTTTTTCACCTTTGTTGAGAAAAAATATATAAAGATTGCAATTGTAAATAAGGAGTGATTTACACCAGTGGTCACTGTTGCAATAAGTACTGTGATGACTTTTTCAAGTAACATTTCGATCTCAACTCCTATCCCTGACCATTAGAGATCTGAAATGAAGTTTACCATTTTTTAATCCAGGAAAAGTCTGTCTATATAACTAAAATTGTCTTTTGGCATGGATTACTGTTATTCTCTCTCTCTCTCTCTCAGAGTCTCTTGTATCAGTCCCTGCTGCTTTTACTTCTTTAATTCACTGTCTCAAAAACTCCTGCTTTACTGGTTTGTTTCAGTCAGTGTTGTATTCCAGGTTCATCCTTGTTATCACATATTGCACACTTTTAAGGATGAATGGTATTTCCTTGTTTGTATTTATAGCCAATTTATCCAGTCATATGTCAATAAATAATGTACTTTTCATATCTCAGATTTTTAAATATATTCTAAAATGAATATGAACATACTAACATCTTATGACATCAATATCATTCTTTTAGACAAAACCAAAGTTTGGATTGTTGACATATACAATTACTAAATGAAAAAAGTCATGGGTAAAATAGCTTATTTCTGACAATTAGTGACTAATTTCCTTGTATTTCATTAAGATTTAAAATGCTTTAGGGATTATCTGCAAATTGTGGATCATTTCCTTAGGGGAAGTCTCAAAAGGTTAATAAAAACCTTGAAATTGTCCTCAACAGTGCCCTGTTAAAGACTCATGGAAGAATCAAGAGGTCATTGCAAATCATAATGATAGATGAATTACATATCCAGAATCTAAAGCAATGACTGAGTTTGCTCTGTCTTTGTCATCATATGTAAGTGACTGTTTTTGTTTAACTTTTGTGATTTCTATTTCCCCAAGATCTCTGAAAAACAATGGAATGTATATCCTTTTTCTTTAATGCCTACCCTTTCAGATTATATTTGAACATATTGAAATAGGATAGAACAGTGAACAACATGGTATTCATTGTCTTAGAAAATATTTAATATTGTACATGTATACACATGTATGTGATTGTGGGTGTCTTTGAGAATATATATGCATACACACACACACACACACACACACACACACACACACACATATATATATAAACATATGGCAAAATATGAAGCTGTAAATTTTCAGCCATTCATTTTCATATTTTCCAAATACTGACATAACGACTTACCTTCTATGCAGATTCTCTCATAATAATTTTAAACTTTAGTGTTTCCATGGGACTCTCGAGTATGTGAATGAGTGTGTCTGTATGGGTTCTCTTTTGCTATTGTGTTAACTTTTTAATCATTACATTATATTCTTATTATATTTTAGTCCCTTAGAAACCTGTTTGTTTTCACATGAGAGACAGAAAAAGAGTTGATTCACATGGAAGAGGAGGTGGGGAGGAACAGGGAGAAGTAGAAGAACAGAAATTAGTAATCAGTATATATTATGTGAGAAAAAAAATCCATTTTCAATAAAAAGAAAGAATAAATATAGAAATAATTTTCATCACTTTTGTTCTCTTTGAAATATAGTACTCATTTATCCATAGAGAATTTCTGGAGTCTTTATTGTAATCATTTGTATTTCTTCTTATTTTCTCTTATTTTTCATACTCCCCAAGTTTCACATGTATATATATTATATATCTGATATATACCAATAAGTATAGTCCTTGTGTAGCAACAATGTCTCCAAGGGGAAATTAATATTTTAAGCAATTTTATATTAATGTAATTTATATTAAATATTATTCAAATGTTTGAGGAGAGGTAAGATTTTATTTTTAAAGACAGTGTCCATTTCTGGTCATACAGTATGAGAACATGGGTGGTCATTACCTGTGAATATAAATTCCATGTATTACTCAGACTTTACCCATTTCTCACTTGTGCATTGTTATAGTCCAGACAAGCATGTAGCATCCCTCGGCAGAAACATGTATGCACACATTTGTCAAGGAAATTTTCTTTTGGTAAGTTACTGTCAACTTAAAAGTATATAAAACCAAAAATATTATGTGCTTCACGGTAGAGAACTATACTTATATACAGATATCTGAGTGACTTGGCATCTTCCCTATTTCTCTTCAACTCTCCAGGAAAATGTTCCATTTTAGAATTGAATTAAGTGTTTCAATTAATTATTGGGCCAAATAAATATCAGTGTGCATACTCTATGAGCATACACTCTCATTTGTCACTTTAAATAATTTCATATAAGACAGTTTCCAACATAATGATTTACAGTTTGTTTTATTGATAAACCTTTTATCTTTTATTGAAAATTGATTTTTTTGTCATACATTATAACCTGATTACAGTTTCCCCTCCTTCTATTCCTCTCAGATCTAGATGGTGATATCTTGTCCTTTTTGGGTGGATAGGGGTTCCATTACTCAGTCTGATCTCTCTTCTTCTTAGGAAAATTTCACAGTTGTGGGTTGCCTTGTAGGTAATTCTTCTAACATCACGTCAAGATGGTAACCAGGGTTTCCTGTTAGAATGTGTTCCTTGGTATTGAGAAATAATAGTTAGGTATGGAGATGGGCTAGAAGGTGGGAGGTCTGAGGTTGTCCACATAAAGGAGGAAAGAAGAACATGCCACAGAGATATGCTTAGTTCCCTGGGAATGGAGGCAGAGAGGATGGAAAGGCCATAATAGGTGAGGTACTTAAGATATAAGGATGAACTTAGGGATTTCAATTGGAAGAGAGGAAAGAGAATGAATATCCTCTACTTGTTTCCCTGTGATGGATTTATAGGGGATGCCTGTGGGAGTTGGTGTTTGAGATAAAAGAATGAAGTCATGGGAAGGTTGTAAGAGATCTGCATGATCTGGTGGATTTCAGATCGGGCAGAGGTAATGAGAAAGCCATGAAAAGTGGTCTTTTTTTGACAAGGTTGTTTCTGTTGATTTTAGATACCATCTATTTTGGACATGGTGCAATATAGTAGCTTTTTTCATTTTACTACATTTTATTCTGTCATGAACATTCAGAAACTGCACTGACTTTCACTCACTCCTATGGGAGTCTCTATCCCATAATGTCTGTTCATTCTCCCAAAGATGACTCATAATAGTACCTGAAACAAAGTAGGTGTGCTATGGACTGAATAGTTGGGCTGTCCTCACTGTTTTAATAAGTTTCCCTTTTTTGAGTACTTAGGTGAGGGTTTGTCAAATGTTATATTCAGTGACAATTTTGGGTTTGCAGATCCTGATCTATGAACTGAAATTCCCAGTTCCTAGATCTTTGAGGTCTTGTTCTTCAGAACTGTGAGCTAACCCAGACTCAGAAAGATGCACATGGCATCTACTCACTTATAATAGGATTTTAGCCATATAGTAAAGAATAACTATCCTACAACCAACATACCAAAAAGATAAGGAACATAGACTTTGTTACCTATCAAGGGGACAATTTGCCCTAGGGATGCTACCATGTAGGCCCCCAGTGGAAGAAGAAACTCTTAGCCCTCATATGACTGTTGAACTGATAGGGGCTGATATGTAGGGATACTCCACATCGGAGGAGTGGGATGGGTGGGAGAGGGAGGAGAGTGTGGGTTGGTGGAACCAGGAGTGGTGGAAAGAGGCCACTATAATGGAGATGTAACTTGATGTAATAAGTAAACATTATAATAAAAAAGAATCAATTTCTATTTAAGCAATAAGATTAAAAACAAAAAGGAAATGTCAAGGAAAGAAAAAAAAAGAAAAGGAGAAGGACACCAAGTTTGGAAAGAATTTGGATTCAGGTGTGGATCTGGAAAAAGTCAGAGCAAGGAGTGGGGTATGAATATAATTAGCATACACTGTGACACTGTGTGAAGTTCTCAAAGAATTAATAAAAGTAATATAATATATTTAAAAAAAGAATTGGAAACAGATGATGATAGGCCACAAACACAGCAGAGATGAAGTGGAGTTAATGAAACAAAAGGTAATGAAATAAGAATAAAAAGCCCATGATGAAACTTTTTATATTTTAATGTAAGATTATTATTTAAATGACATAAAAGTAAACAATTGTATGGATTTTTAAAATTTGTCATTAGAGAGATTTAATGTGTAGTTGACATATGTAATAATTTACATACTATGTATTTAATGAGCCCATATGAACTAGAAAACATAAACAAAAATTAATTGTACACTCACTCAACTAACAAGGTTGTCACAAATCTTTTAACTTATTTTTTCTTTTGTATAAATGTATATCTGTGTTTTACCTCCACCTATTTATCTATTCATTATATAATAGCAGCAATACAATCTCACTTATTATAATTAAAACATGTACAGGCATTGAAAGTTATGCTTATGTTAGTAAAGTCAGATTAGTTGAAAAAAACTGATGTATTTCTATTTCTAGAAAGTTTCATTTGTAAAGACCTGTTTACTTTCAGATATTTTAAAACTAAAAGTTGGAATCTGCCTTGAAAACCTTATTTTATATGACTTGCAATGAGATACTACTAGAATGTACTGATTTAATTATTTTATCTCTGTCTAGAATAGATTCCCTAATAAAAATTGATGGAAAAGCACAACCTCACATTGGTGACTCAATTCATCCTGATGGGCATCACTGATCACCATGAACTACAGGCCCCATTATTTGGACTGTTCCTGGTCATTTACATGACCACAATAGTGGGCAATTTGGGAATGATCATCCTAACCACAGTGGACTCCAAGCTACAAACACCCATGTATTTCTTTATCAGACACCTGGCCATCACAGATCTTGGTTATTCTACAGCTGTGGGACCCAAAATGTTGCTAAATTTTGTTGTAGATCTAAACATAATCTCCTATAATCTTTGTGCTACACAGCTAGCTTTCTTTCTTGTGTTTATAATTAGTGAATTTTTTATTCTGTCTGCAATGTCCTATGATCGCTATGTGGCCATCTGTAAGCCTCTGCTCTACACTGTTATCATGTCTCAAAGGGTGTGTCATGTTCTGGTGACAGTTCCCTATTTGTATAGCACTTTCGTTTCTCTTCTGGTCACCATAAAGATTTTCACTTTGTCTTTTTGTGGCTACAATGTCATCAGTCATTTCTTCTGTGACAGTCTCCCCTTATTATCTTTGGTCTGCTCAAATACACATGAAATTGAAATGATTATTCTGGTCTTGGCAGCTTTTAATTTGATTTCTTCTCTTCTGCTGGTTCTTGTGCCTTACCTGCTCATCCTTGTAGCTGTTCTCAGAATGAACTCTGCTGATGGAAGACGCAAAGCTTTCTCCACCTGTGGGTCCCACCTGACAGTGGTCACTGTCTTCTTTGGGACTTTGATATTCATGTATGTAAAGCCCCAGTCCAGTCACTCCACTGACATTGATAAAGTGATTTCCATCTTTTATACCCTAATTATCCCAATGTTAAATCCCTTCGTATATAGTTTGAGGAACAAAGATGTAAAATATGCCCTACAAAAGATACTGAGAAATATATATGGAATACTGTCATAAATATTACATACAAGAAGATTTCAAACAGAATTAGATGAGCATCTGCTATTTTTTGTCAGAATATTTATCCAGCAAAAAAATGAACTGATAATATTTTTAAAGATTGCCTTTCTTTGTACTAACACATTTCAAAATGGTATAAATATATCCATAAAATTGTCTTTGTCTTTTACAATTTATATATATGCATTCATGTCCTAGCATTGGTGAAGACTAGAGGACAATCTACAAGAGTCATTTCTCTCCTTCTACCATGAGGGTCCTCATGATAGAACTCAACAAGAAGGCCTTCAATCTGATGAGCCTTCTCCTTGGTTCCTTTTAATTAGAGAGATAAATTGTAGCTTAATAATATAAGAATTTACCTAGTATAATATAGTATGTTTATATCTATTCAGCATAAACATGAAGAACAGTGTGTATGCTATTGTATGTAAAAAGTAACTATAGTTTCATATGAGGAATTGAATGGCTATTTCAAACATTCTTTTTAAAAGAGATGATCAAAAATTTGATATTCTTGCTGTTTAACTTACACTATAAAGAGAATGATGCTTATTAGTATTATCATAATGCAAAACTCACCAGAATAGGAAATCAAATACTAACACATATAATTAATATTACTAAAATAATAAATATGTTACCTCGTGCAAAATATTACTAAATCATCATGCAATTATTTTTTATTTAGTATTTTTATTTAGTATCAATTATTTGTTCAGTTATATAACATATTTTCATGTAAAAAAGGAAATAATTCACTTTCATAGAAAGTGTTTGTGACATGTATATCTAACATATGCATTTGTGCATGTGATATATATGCATGATACATTTATAAAGAGTGTGGCCATACACATAGGCACACCCAGGCAGAGGCCAGGGCAGGACTCTGGTTTTCGTCTTTTCTTATTTTACACTTATTGCCTTGAAGCAGGATCTCTCAGTGACAGGACACTTCCCACTATGTCTTGACTGCCTAGCCAGTGTTCTCTTGGAGTATTCTTGTCTCCATCTAGAAATCAGGAATGATAAACATGCTTTTACATGCCTTGATTCTTATGTGTATCTGGGATATGTGAAGTAAAGTTCTCATACCTGCAGAACACAGAGTACCTACTCAGCCATATCCCCAAGTCTCAAAAATATATGGCTTGGAAATGTAAAAACATTAAATTTTACTTTTAATGAATATAAGATACTAATTCCTTTCTATACTATATTTTCCTTCCTTTTTTCTTTCTTTCCTTTTTGTCTTTCCTTAAGGTCAAACTCATCTTGATCTATTATCTTCTCTCCTTAGTCAATGATGCCTGCACACACAATCTGGAAATATTTACATTAATAGCATTTTAAAATAGTGTGTTTTCATAGGTCAGCTTTAGCAAATAACTTTTATAAGTACAAAAATTATGCTTAGTGTAATTGTATACAATTATACTATATATTTATGTAAATATTTTAGTACAGCGTTATGCAAACCTATATTGCAAAAACATCTGCACCAATGCCTATTAAACTAATTCTCCCCTTTTGCCACAGCCTCTAGCTCATGCCATTCCATTTTTTATCCATAGTTTCCTATCATAGAGGTTCATATAATTTATTCTCGTTAAAGATGAGCTTGATGCCAGTACATATTTGCTGTTTCAAGCTTCAAGATCTTGCAATTCTCACCAGACAGATTTCTTGGAAAAGTCACGTGAGCTTACCAAAGAAAACTCACTGAGGCAGTGTGTAAAGTATGATTTTTTTTTAAACTTAATAACAAGTTTGGCCAACGGAGGGAATAAATTTTACATAAGTTACCAAGTACATGTTTCAGATACTTATCAAGTTCCAGTGAGAGTCTGATGGCCTAGTCACACCGGTCCTTCCATAGTTCTTCGGTAACAAAACTTCAAGTACTGCTTACCCTCTTTGCAAAGCTGCTACATGCCTCAGCTAGAGAAGAGACTAGCTGTTCCACAGTGCCCCACTGTTACTACCCTGCTTAGTATGGGGTAGGGTTTTCTGGGTAGCTACAGAAAACAGTGACATGAATACATATGTTGGCTTTGGCTTTGGCCTTGAGTTGCCAGTGTCCTTGCAGATGTAAAATCCTGTTAATGGAATATTAATTCTTTTCTGGCTAAGAAAATGGAATCCAAAATGGTAGAGACTTAACCTTGCAATTGGGCAGGTCACCTAGATAAGAGACCAAACCTAAGAAATTGAGTTCACCTTAAGCTATGGTAAAAAGATGGATGGAATAATTAGTCCTTTAATGAGATACTGTACTGTTCCTTGTTTGAATTTCCATCCCCAAACACTGTCCCTAGGAGAGACCAGGAGGTTAATCAAGGTCCCTCTAATTATTCTTTTTTAAAAATTCTTTCACTTCTGATATTTTCTTTTAGATATTCCCTAGAAGCTAACTACGGGGTTTGGTCATCTTTTGTTGATGCTTATATTTTAATGGTGCATGTGTTTCCATGCACTGTTTTTCAAGCTTCCCTCCCTTCCACTGGACTCCATGTTGCTATGAGACTGACATCTTGGCTGTCTTAGAGTGGACTGTATGGCTTCTCTCTTCCTCATCTACATCTTCCTCCTTTTGGCAGGTGTTACGATCTATATCTTTAAACTCTATTAAAATTCAATTGCTTTTGAGTGTGTTTGTAGGTTATTTTACTGGTAGCACTAAGAACTTTAAGGAAATCCAGTGTCCCTTGTATCATCGGCATTCCCTCCAGTAACTATTTTCCTACGCAAATAATGGCAGCTACTCTGTTGTTAATGTACATGAGAAAGGCTAGCACATCTAGACATTGCATTCTAGACCTTCATAAATTGATATAAGTGATTGCTTTGTCAATAGAAAAGGGCTTCTTCAGAGACATGGCAGTAGATACTTATGCTTAATTTTCACAGAAAACACCCAGATGTAGTTAAGCATAATGGAAATTCATTTATCTTTGTCTTTGCATTTTATCCTGTTAAACATCAAATCGATACTTTTAATATTTCAAATACACAGTACAGTACTATAGACAGACTTCTTATCAGATTGTTGAAATACAGTTTTTGAATAACTGAGATTCCATATGCATGTATTAACGAATATTTATTTATCACACCCCCTTCCTTTGAACCCAATACTTCATCCTGTAAGATTGCATTGCATTACTCTAGTCTCCTAATATAGCTGGCAGCCAGCAGTATTTGTCCTATAACTGATAGGCTTCATTCAGAGTGTTGTCCATAAGAGTACTTTTGTTATTACACAAGACAAGAGAATTTGCTTTAAGCTGAGTCATAGTCTATTTGGAACTGAAAATGTTTTTGGGTAGAACTCAGAAACAGGTTTCACTAGAGAAGGCAGAAAGAGAAAAAGATATTGGATGCAAATTGTCCCTGATAATTATTGAACCATATTACTCTAGGGTAACCAACAAATTACTCAGCAAGTCCTTAGGGTGATCTCTGAAGTTAAAAAAGTATAAATTGTCCTAAAAATTCTACATTAAGGAATAAATTAAAGAATTAAAAGAGAAGTCTTATTGCAGGTTAAAAAAAAAAAACAGAATGTTTCCTTATACCCTGTATGTGGACAGTATCAGTGGTAATGGCCATCTGCTGCTGTGGCCTTCCTGAGTAGTGTAAGTGTCCATCTCTGACTCAGTCTCTGATTTTTCCTTTGTCATGATATCCAGCCAGAGCCAGACCTATCTGTTCCATTATTCATCTGTATTTTTGTATCTTTTACTAAGTTAACAGAGGAAATGATCACATACAATGTGGAAAAAATGATACTTGCTATTTCAGTTTTGAAAATGAATATGTCTGTATATCATTTTATAAACAAAATATGGTAAGTGGAAGAGAAAACATTGGTTTAAAAGTTTAGATTGCATGGTGGGAATTTTGTTTGTTATATTCTGTGTTTTTAGAGAGACACTGGGGAAAAATACGTTCAACCTTCTTCTAAACACTGAAGTCTTGGGAAGCTGTAGGTTTTTGCTGCCTCTCATTCATATTGTAAGTAAGTATGTAAGACTTATTGTTAATTTTCATGAAGTACTAGCAGATTCTTGGTGTCAAAACATTTTAAAATATTCAAGTCTATGGTAATGGCACAATGTTATTTGTTTCACTTTTGAAACTAAGTAAGTTTTTCTTGATCATCATGTTAAGAATAAGCAAAGTGCTCATTATGGACACTGACGTATGAAAGAACAATGCATTTCTTTCCATTGGACTTTAACAATAGAGGTGTGGTGAAACACTGTCATCTTATTTTACTTAGAAGACTATAGATGTTTAGTAGATGCATCTTAGATTGCTGTGTTTCATGGTTGCAAACTAAACAGCAACAAGAACCCAAAGGAAGACTTAAATGCTGTATAACTGTATTTATTTAAGGTAATTCCCCAGTGTTATTATCTAATATGTTTTCATATATAAGGAAGATGCATAGATGGGACCAGAATGGGACATCAGTTACATATATATATATATGTATGTATTTGTGTAAAAGTGTGTGATTCTATTTACAGACACAACTGTTCTAACTTCTGCTGTGCAGTGTGCCATTAAAAAATTAAGAATATTGGTGGTTATAATTTTTGACACTGAAGAATAGCAATCTTACATAATGCATTTTTCTAATATGCTGTACTTAGTAACCTTCGTACTATTAGATGTTTTCAGAATTTTTCAGAACAATGTGCTATAAAACATGATGATAATTTTTTGTGTTATATTGCATAGGGATTTAAATATGACTTAGACATTCATACATATGAATGTTATATGAATAATATTAGGATATATATCACATTTAATGTATGTAAACACATTTAATTTATTATGTTTTATCTCTATCATAATGCAATGTGGAATTACAAAGTGAATTATTATATCTCATTTTCTTTCTCTTTTCAAATTATCATTCTTACCAATAAAAGGGGCTTTTATTAGCATTAATTGTGTAACAACAAAATCAGTGATCTTCCCTTTTTACCAATTTGTTAAGGTTTGCCATTACTTCTCTAAGATTTTTCACATCAAAATATTTTGCATCATGCCTTGCTGCACACAAGTTAACAGTACTCAATGAACATGAAATTGTACATGGGCATGAATAATATTTAACATAAATCATACAAAGATAACTTACTCTGAAATTTTATTAAAATAATTACATGGAATATAAATGAGTGTATAATTTTAGTCAGGTTGGTAAGAAAAGTGATAAATTAGCAACCGTCTCACAGTGATGATAGAATTTATCCTGATGGTCAACACTAACCACCTGTTCTCAATTTATTTATCATTAAAAACCTGACAAAGAATGTATACACACGCACACACACACACACACACACACACACACACACACACATACACATCACAACTTCTTTAAATTAAATTACCAGTTCCATTTAAAAATAAAAATACATATATATTTTGTACATTATCTTCAGAATGACTTCCACATACCAAAGAACAATTGAATTTTTTTGTGATACTTTTCTCTTCTCAACAACACAGAAAGATTTGTTTCATATAAGAGTATAGAATTTTAGATAAATTGCAAACCCACATTAAACTTTGTGTAAACAAAAGCAATATGAGTTCTAGGTTCTGTCTTTATGGTACATACCTGAATTGTCACATTATGAAAATTGAATCATATGATCCAGAATTTAAAATGTCACTCTAATATCTGTCATTTATAAAGAAAACTTTTGAAATGATTAAGTGTACTTTTAAAGATTATATAGAACATAATTTTATTTATTATTTATTAATGTAGCACTTCAAGACCTGCCTTTTTATATCCCAGGTTAACAATAAATTTACAAAGTATGGAGCCAAGCATGAGCTCAAAGTCCTCATATTCTTTCCTCCATCTCCCAAGGGCTGTGATTCCAATGCACACATCAGTATTGACCATTACAAATTTTAAAAATATATCACCATGTATCAGTTGTAGAAAAATGGGTATGATAATGAAATTTTAAGTGTACATTTAATGAACTCTGAGTACATTCAATTCTATACTACCATAGTTTGTCCACATCCACTGCCTGTTGTTCCTCTCTCTCTTGCAAAATAATGACAATGCTTTAATTCCTGGAATTCTATGCATCTTACAAATTCATCCCTAGAAATTCTAATTTATCTAACTATTAAATATACATTATTATATTAATTATTAGTATCACAAAACAATTGTGTTTATATGAAGGCAATAACTAGAAATTGTGAACTCTAAAACAATTTACTCTAAAATAACTACTTACTAATTCAAAACCTTTTTTATTATTTGTATATTTTTAATTAAAATATAGCATTTCTTTCTCAAAATTCCTCTCCTTGTTTCATCCCCTCACATTACCTATCCTTTCATCTCCAAAATAATCTCTAATTTTCAAACTTGTAAATTTTTTTATATTATTGTTGTTATACACACAAACACACACACACACACACACACACACACACACACACACACACACACAAACACACACACACACAAATATATAAAGAAAGCCAGGCGAGTCTTTTTGCTTTTTGTATGCAAGCAATTTCACAGAAAATTACTTTGGGTTGGACAACCACTGAAAGGTCCTACTTCCATAAGCAGTCATTAGTGGTCTATAATTCTTTATGTAGATATAAGACTATATTTTTTCTTCTTCCACATTGACAAGACACTCAAATTTTACAGTAAAATTTCAATGTTCAAATACTATTAATTTTTACTTGTAAACTTATTTTCAAAGAATCTGTTTTATAAATATTTTATTTGTCTATCCCATCTAGCTAGCATATCCCACATGTCTATTATTCTTATCTGTATCAGTTTTACAAAACACACCAAACTTGATAATTCAGATTGACATTATTTCCTGGACACATTATAATATTCAGTATCTTCCAAGTGTGTCATATAAGTATCAAAATAAATATAACACTGCTATCTGTTGAGTCAGTTTACCTTGTTGAGAAGCACTCATCTATATACTTATGAATCTTTGGTTGTGGGTATCTTTTTAACAAAAGTGTAAAGTGCATATTTTCAATCACATACACACAAAACTCACACATATGAAAGTTCCAATGTATTATATTTTGATGGTACTATATGATGATTGCTTTACATGCCAAGTATTTGCAAGGTATTCACTGTAATTTGTCTTTAACAAATATATTGTTTTTTTATATAGGAAAATGAAAGAACATAATCTCACAGTAATGAATGAATTCATCTTAAGGGGCATAACTGACCGCTCTGATTTGAAGGCCCCATTATTTGGGCTGTTCCTTGTCATATACATGACCTCCATGGTAGGCAATTTGGGAATCATTATTCTCACCACAGTGGACTATAGCCTGAAAACACCCATGTACTTCTTTCTCAGACACTTGGCTATTACAGATCTTGGATATTCTACAGCTGTGGGACCCAAAATGTTGGAAAATTTTATTGTAGATCAAAATACCATATCATTTAATCTTTGTGCCACACAGCTAGCTATCTTTCTTGTATTCATTGGCAGTGAGCTATTTATTCTATCAGCCATGTCCTATGACCGCTATGTAGCCATCTGTCAGCCTCTGCTCTACATTGTCCTCATGTCACAAAAAGTATGCTGGGTTCTTATGGCAATGCCTTATCTTTACTGCACATTTGTGTCTCTTCTCATCACAGTGAATATTTTCACTTCATCCTTCTGTGGCTACAATGTCATAAATCATTTCTACTGTGATTGTATCCCCTTGCTGTCTTTACTCTGTTCGCATGCAGAGGAAGTTGCACTTATTGTTATGATCTTTGCAGCTTTTGACTTGATTGTGTCTCTCCTTGTTGTTCTAGTGTCCTACATGCTTATACTCACAGCAGTTCTCAGGATGAACTCTGCAGAGGGCAGACGCAAGGCTTTCTCAACATGTGGGTCTCACCTAACAGTAGTGACAGTGTTTTATGGTACTTTGATATTTATGTATGTGCAGCCTCAGTCCAGTCATTCCAGTGACACTGATAACCTGTCTTCAATCTTTTACACCCTGGTTATTCCCATGCTGAATCCCTTGATCTATAGTTTGAGGAACAAGGATGTAAAATTTGCCCTTCACAGGACTTGCAGAAAATTTTGCAAAATCTTTTCTTAGAGGTTTCATGAAATACAAAGACAACTTATAAGAGAAAAATGTGAACCACCTCTAAATAACAAAGTACAGAAAACACACAGGGCTCGATAAATATTTAAACTTTGATGCTGTTGGTTAAGATTAAATTTCCATGTAACATAAATAACTCACTAAATACTTATGAAAAGTCTTTACCTTCCTTGAATAAAAGTGGTGTTTTATGGTATAATAATTATCTACAACACAAAACAGGTTCAAGGTCTCAATATTATGAAAGTAGAAACCAGAGTTGTATACTGTGTTTTACTAAGGAACAATTATAGGTATAGTACAGAGATAAAATATTGCATGTTTCTATCTCTACAGTTTTTTTTCTGTATCTACATTGGTGTTTTGTACTTGTTTTGTCTAATGAATGTCACTCTTTTTGAAATCTCAAACACACAAATTCTTACCTAAAACACAAAAAGCAATTAAAACATTGGTTTGCTTTCATTTGTAAATATTTGCCAATATCACACTTTTAAATTTGACATCAAGTTTTTTTTGGTCCAATAAAGGAATAATTTGAGTCAATAAAGCTTTCTATTTAATGCAGTAGTGATTCAGAAACTTTAATAATTTCTTAATAAAATTATAAATAATTTAAGAATGATGAGAATGTTGGTTGAAATACATTCTGTGGCTTTAGTTTTATATCATAAGCAGTAGGACACTGTTATTTTCATGTAAACAGTCATTAAAATTATTATAAATAGGATCTTAAAGTGGAAATTTGTTTTAGGAAATCACTGTCTTCCTACCTCCCCCAGACCAGATTATGGCAGTTAGACTCATGAATTCAACTAAAAACTTAGGGGAAAGAGATTTAGCATTCTTCAGAAGTCCCTCCAGTTTAAATAAAAATCTACATAGAAATACACCTTCTAAAATTTCCAGATATATATCCCAGATAAGAGATAATACATAAAGACAATGATGTATAAAAATTACAAGCAAAGTTTAATACTCAAGTTCCTTTCTCATTCATCACATTAAGACTAAAAGAAAAGCATATTGACCTTTAATTATCATTGTTCATATATGTGAATAACATGAATATGTTCATATATATGTGATGTATGTGTGTGTGTATTGCTGAGCCTTCTAATGTTGTTCATATGCATATATTTAGGGTGTTGCCCTGTGAGATTGCCTCCATCCAGGTTTGTGTGAGAATTATTGCTGCCATGATGTAGGCCTTGTTATTCCAATAAAATTATTAAGAGTTCATGGAGAAATGCTCACCATCCTTAACCATCAGAGAAATGCAACTCAAGATGACTCTAAGACTCCATCTCACACCTGTCAGAATGGCTAAGATCAAAAGCTCAAATGACAACACATGCTGGTGAGGGTGTGGAGAAAGAGGAACCCTCCTCCATTGCTAGTGGGAGTGCAGGATTGTTCAACACTATGGAAGTCAATTTGGCGATATCTTAGAAAACTTGGAATAACTCTGCCTTGGGATCCAGCCATACCACTTCTGGGTATACATCCAAATGACTCCTCACCGAATCACAAGGAAGTTTCCTCATCTATGTTCATAGCAGCCTTATTTATAATAGCTAGAAACTGGAAACAACCCAGATGTCCCTCAACAGAAGAATGGATTAAAAAAACTGTGGTACATCTACACAATGGAATATTATTCAGCTATCAGGAACAATGAAATTATGCAATTTGCAGCCAAATGGATGGGACTAGAGAAGCTCATCCTGAGTGAGCTAATCCAGACTCAGAAGGATGCACATGGCATCTATTCACTTACAGTTGGATTTTAGCTATATAGTACATGATATCTATACCACAACCAACGTACCAAAGGGAACATGAACTTAGACTTTTTCTTTTTCTCCCTGTCAATGAGACACTTTTCCCTAATGGTGCTGCCTTGTAGGTCCCCAGTGTATGAGGAGGCTCTTGGCCCTCATATGACTGCTGAACTGGGGTGGTGGACTGTTATGTAGGGACACTCTACTCCAGAGGAGTGTGATGGAAGGGTTAGGGGTTAGAGGGTAGGAGGGTGGTTCTGGGAGGGGTGGAAAGAGGACACTATGATGGAGATGTAACCTGAAGCAATAAATAAATTAATTTAAAAAAGAGTTCATGGAGGCAGGTTCCAAGTCATTTATACATAAAATAAAAATTATCTCTCAGAAGACATCCTAGTCTTTCTTCAGATATTGTGAGAGTCAATCCTTAGTGAGGCAGCTTCCAGGTCAGTTATGGTGTAGTTCCTCAGAGTCCTGTGATAGTGTTCTCAAATTGAAAGTGTTTATTTCCTTCACAATTACATCTGTCTATCTAGGTAGTGGTTTACCTTTAATCCCAGCACTCAGGAGACAGAGGCAGATGGATATCTGTGAGTTCTAGAAGAACCTGGTCTACAGGGCTAGTTTCAGGACAGCCAAGGGTACCTAAATAAACTCTGTCTCAAAAGACCAAAACAAAAATATGTCTGGAATCTCCCTCAGAACATATTCAAAGGTATGTCCTCTAAGGAATTCTAAACCCATTCAAGTTGATAATGAAGATTCACCAGCACATGTCTATCTCTCATTAAGGTAACAAATCCCTACACCAGTTGACATTATAACAGCACACTTTTGGGTACAAAGTCTCATAATCACCTATAATGAAAAGTGATACTTCTTAGAGAATAATTAAATTCACTATCACATAGTCCTATATCCTAACAAGATGAAAAGATGGAAAATAATGATGAAAATCAGCAATGTTTTCTGGAGCAATGAGGGAAAAGGGAAGGAAGGATAAATTACTCTAAGGAAGACTGAAAACCCACAAGGGAACATTATTTTGTCTTTATATAAACATACATAAATATTGTGTACATATGTTTGCATATGTTTATAAATATCTAAGGACAAGTTAACCATTTGGGCTAATATTGTTCTCTCCAAGAGGAATGATTAACAAAATCCTCAGTGACAAAGATGGAAAACTTCCACGTTATAGAGAGGGGAAGACTTAGAGGTGTCAAAATCAATACAGGCTATTGCTCATGCCTTAGTTTCTTCTAAGAACTTGAAGTTAATCCCATATTGCTGAAGACACCATGCATAATGAACACAGGACTCTGAGGAACTACACCATAACTGACCTGGAAGCTGCCTCAGTAAGGATTGACTCTCACAATATCTGAAGAAAGACTAGGATGTCTTCTGAGAGATAATTTTTATTTTATGTATAAATGACTTGGAATCTGCCTCCATGAACTCTTTTTTAAATTAATTTATTTATTGCTTCAGGTTACATCTCCATCATAGTGTCCTCTTTCCACCCCTCCCAGAACCACCCTCCTACCCTCTAACCCCTAACCCTTCCATCACACTCCTCTGGAATGGAGTGTCCCTACATAACAGTCCACCACCCCAGTCCAGCAGTCATATGAGGGCCAAGAGCCTCCTCATACACTGGGGACCTACAAGGCTTAATCATCCAAAGTCTTTTCTGAGGCAGAAGACAATCTCTAACTGCATCTCTATAAGATGAAAACTAATCACCAAATTTCTAAGATAAGAGAGCATGAAATAGATATTTCCATTTCAAAAATGAAAGATGGGGCAAATGAAGAAGTGAGCCAAAAACAGGCCCACATAACACAGCAGGAAGGTACAAAATCCTACAGTTCCATTCATGTTATCCGGGGCTAATAGTGGACTCTACTAGATTCACAAAATCTTAAACAAATTTTATATTTTAGTTCTAACATGTATAGAATCTTTTCTGAGGTAATACTAGTTCATATAATAATAACTATACTTTTGTTTCCAGAAGAGCCAAGATGCTGAATTCAAATCACTTTACATCTATTAACTCAGTAATTTTCCCACTCTGTGTCAGTTCTCCACCATATTTCAATTTCTGTTCCTGAACCACTCTCCAATTTAGACCAAAACTCACTACATCACACTTCAGCACTCTTTCCCTTACATCTGTCTCAATAGCAAAAACTCCCTCTTTCCCAGTTCCTGCTTCCAACACTTACTTCTCCCATCTCTCCTCTGGTTACTCACTCAAACACCCTATTTTTCCATATCCACATAAGGGATTCATAGTTTCCCTTATAAAAAAATGCTAGACACAAATTATTCTTCCTGCACACAAACCTTTTCATCTCTATAACTTTACCCGAGTTTTAAAGTGTCTCTGTTTCTTTTCTGTGGAACATGCTAACACACAAAGAAATTACAAAGCATATGTCTTCCCAACCTGACTTTCCAAAATGTGTATGTGAATATCTCCTCTACCAACCATGACAGATGGAAACAATATATTTCTTTTTAGGTTGCTTTCAGATACAGGATCCCCAACAGTACTCTGTCAAAACACCTAGTAGCTTTCTCTACTGACAGTTTAAGTTTCCTAATCTGTAACATATATTCTGTTTAATTAGTCACCTTAACCAAGTAATTAAAAATGTTCCCTCAAGGCACTTAATCATAATAAAATTTAACAAATCACCTGAAAACTTTGCAAAATTTATGAGCCACTGTAAAAGGGCTCTCCTTAATAATATGCATCTACATCCTAATTCTGTATCAGGAAGACTTCACTTACATACTCTGTTACTCTTCTAATCTTTCTCTAGTAACTGAGCTACAGACAAAGAATATTAAATAATCAGTAAATTTCAGAACTTGTTTATATTTTGTGATAGTATGGGTTCACCGTTTCCCTCAGAATAGAGTGGTTTACACTTATAAGAGAATTGAAATGCAAACCAAGGGAAGCTGATTCATGCCCTGAATAAGAATCATACCCATAGGGGATTTGAGCATGTTACCAAATAGTTACTTCATACTCTGTAGGTGATGCCCACTACACCTTTGCCTTGGAGATGTAGAGGAATCAGGAAGTCTAAATGTCTAAGTAAGATGTACATAAATTTACTTAGAGATCCTTTTCTCTATTTACCTTTGAGGGATCTGTCTAACTGTTAGTATTCATATTCACCTAGGTCTCACACACAAATGTAGATAACCATCCACAAAAAACAAAAACATTCTCTTCTCCAAGACTAAACTTTTCTCAGTACTGGGCCTGGCTTTTTGTCTTTGGATATCCAGTTCAGATCCTTATTAGGCAAAACAAAACAAAAAAACCAAAAACTTGTTTATGGGACCCTTACAATCTTTTCAACCTACTTAACCACTGCCAGAGATCTCTGACCCTCCTCTTTCCATATCTAAGCCCACATAAACTCTTTCTCCTATTAGATTACTTTCCTATTCCCTTCCCTAACCTTTTTACCTCACCTTTGTCCACTCAATTTCTACCCTATTTATACATAAAAAACCAGACAAATGCAGTAAACATCAAAGTTTCATAACCTATTATCACCTTGACCTATGTCCCAAATTTAGGGATGTGCTTGTTGTTTCTGTGACCTTTAGATAAACCTAGTCTAATCTGAAAATAATAAATCCTTATTGATAAAATATTTTCAGGATATTTGCATTTTGTTGACTAATGATTGGTGTGAGAGGGTCCAGTTCACTGGGAGCAGTGCAATCACAGTGTGCGTTTTCCTAAATAGTACAAAAGAACAGGTTGGGCAAGCCATAAGGAACATACCAGTAAACACTTCCAGTCCATGGTCTCTGTTTCAGTTTCTTCCTCCAGGCTAATGACTTGAGTTCCTCGCTTGATATCCTTCAATGAATTATGACACAAGGTATATGAGCCAAAAACACACTTTCCTCCCCACATTTCTTTTGTTCATGATGTTTTATCACAATAAAACTTTAACTGAGACAGGTACCCTCCATCCTTAGGCCATGTCATAAAAAGCTAAACTTAATGCAATAATCAGGACATTGATCTCAGTTGGTGTGTAATATGTAAGTGTTAATGATGACTTTAAATATGTGTTCCACAGTATCTTCCCTCCCATATTGAAAGTGACTTTCTTACTTCCAAGGTTTTTCTTGTTATCACACCAACCTAATTCTAAATGTTTACACGTTTTTTTTTTTCCTACAACAGCACACAGCCATCCTCCATTGTAACAGGTACCAAAACAGGACTCTCTATTAACCTAGGAAAACACAAGTCTGATAAAAGTGCTTTACTCCAGACTATATTTCTCTCCCTTCTCTTTGTTGCCTTACTATTTGACCCTACTACTTACTCACCTGAAGAAAAGACAAACAACCCTAAGAGGTACCACCATATAACATGGTTGTTAAAGTAAAAAAATAATTTCTTCAAAAGGGAATGGAGGGATAGAGATCAGAAAGAGATGACTAAAACAGGTGAGCATTTAAGGGAACATGTGGAAATCTAGGACATGAGACTTCCTGGAACTGAAGAGGGTAACCTTATCAATAACTCTAAGAATAGATGATATAGGCCTAAACTGGTCATCTTTTGTAACCAGGCAAGGGTCCTAGTGGTGGGACTGAGACAGCAACTGGTCCCAAAACCTTTGACCTTCTCTACACTGCCTATAAGATGTGCTGGGGCAATGGTGGCTCAGAAGTTCTGGGAGAGACCAATCAATGACTGATCTATCTTGAGGTACAAGCCATAGAAGGGAGCCCATTCCAGACACTGCCTGGATGTCCAGGAACCGGAAGCTTGATGTCTCCGAGACCTAGGGTAGAACCAAAACACAACTAGAACCACAAAGCAAATGAAATGATTCCTAATGATAGTCAGCTATACTTCTATATTCATGGACAGTTGCAGAGCTTAATTGCCCTCAGATAAGCTGCCTTGAGCAACTGACGGAAGCAGATGCTGAGGAAAACACCCAAGCATTAGGCAGAGCTTGAGTAACCCCACAGAAGAGGAAGAAGAGGATTGTCAGAGCCTGTAGGATCGATGATAGCAGAAGAACCTGTCCCACAGAATCACCTATGGTGTTCTACATGATTCACTAAGACTGAGGTGGGAACCACCAAGCTTGCAAGGGCCTGCACTAGATTCTCTGCATACTTGCTGTGGTTGTTTAGTTTGGGGGTTATGTGGGACTCAAGAATGGGAATGGCAGTGTCTCTGACTTTCTTTGGCTTGCTATTGTGACTCTTTTCCTCCTACTGGGTTTCCTTTGCCCAACTTTGATATGAGGGTTTGGCCTAGACTTATTGAATCTTGTTATGCCATATTCAATTGATATTACTAGGAGGCCCCCTCTTTTCTGAAGGGAAACAGAGGAGCAGTGGATCTAGAGGGAGAGAACGTGGAGACGGGAAGAAGAGAGTGGAGAGAAGGGAGACTGGAAGAGACTGTGAGGAACAGAAGGATGGGAGGCTGAGGTAGTCATGTGTTATCTGAGGTAAGAATAAATAAAAAGGAAAATAAATTAGTAAAAATACTTACTGAATACCAATAGACAAGTTAAAATGCTGAAATTGAAATAGGGAAGCTTAAAAAACCTAAACCTAGACAAAAAATGAAACAAAACCAAAAAAATCATACAAACACCTTAAGAAAATCCAATGAAAATGAAGGCACAACATACCCAAACCTATGGGATACAATGAAAGCAGTGCTATGAGGAAAGTTCATAGCACTAATTGCTTTCAAAAAGAAAATTTTGACAGTTCATATTAGCAAATTAACAGCAGAAGTGGAAGAACTGGAAAAAAAAAGAAGCAAACACTCCCAAGAGTAGCAGAAGGCAGGAAATCATCAAACTTAGTGCTGAAATTAACAACTTAGAAACAAAAATAACATTGCAAAGAATCAAAAAAAAAAAAACAAGAGTAGGTTCTTTGAGAAAATCAACAAAATAGACAAACCCTTTGCCAAATTAACTAAAAAGTAGAGGGAAAAAAACCCAAATCATCAAAATCAGAAATTAAAATGGAGAAATAACAACAGACATTGAGAAAATCGAGAGAATCTTTAGGTCTTACTTAAAAAATCTATACTGCACCAAATTTGAAAATCTAAGCAAAATGGACAATGTTCTTGATAGATTCTGCCTACAAAATTAAATCAAGATCAGGTTGAATATTAAACACTCCTATCACCCCTAAGGAAATAGAAAACATTATTAAAAATCTCTCAAAAAAAAAAAAAAAAAAGCCCAGGACAAGATGGTTTCAGCACAGAATTCTACCAGACCTTCAAAGAAAAGCTAATACCAATACTCTTCAAACTCTTCCACAAAATAGAATCAAAAGGAACACTGCCAAACTTATTCTAAGAGGCCACAATCATCCTGATTCATAAACCACAAAGAGACCCAATAAAGAAAGAGAACTTCAGACCAATTTCCCTCTTGAACATAGATGCAAAAATAGTTAATAAAATACTGGCAAACTAAATCCAAGAACACATCAAAAGTATTACACACTATGATCAAGTAGGCTTCATCCAAGGAATGAAGGGATGGTTCAACATATGAAAATCCATCAACTTATTTCTCCATATAAATTAGATGAAAGAAAAAAAACACATGATAATAAACATCTGGAAGTATCACCATCTCAGATTTTCAGCTATACTGCAGAGTAACAGTAATAAAAACAGCATGGTACTGGTATGGAAACAGAGCAGTTGATCAATGGAATCGAATTGAAGACACAGAAATGAACCCACACAACTATGGTCACTTAATTTTTGGCAAAGAAGCCAAAACCATACAATGAAAAAAAGACAGCATCTTCAACAAATGGTGCTGGTCTAACTGGATGTCACAATGTAAAACAATGAAATATCGCCTTGCACAAATCTTAAGACCAAGTGGATCAAAGGCATTGACATAAGGCCTGACACACTAAACCTAATAGAAGAGAAAGTGTCACAAAGCCTCAAACTCATTGGCACAGGTGACAACTTCCTGAACAGAACACCAATAGCTCTGGCTCTAAGACTAACAATTAATAAATGGAACCTCATGAAACTGAAAAGCTTCTGTAAGGCAAAGGACACTGCCATTAAAATAAAATGGCAGCCTACAGATTGGGAAAAGATCTTTACTAACCCCACTTCCAACAGAGGGTTAATATCCATAATTTATAAAGAATTCAAGAAATTAAACACCAAGAAACCAAATAATCCAATCTAAAAATTGGGAAGAGAGCTAAATCGAGAATTCACAAAAGAGGAATCTCTAATGGCTGACACTTGAAGAAATGCTCAACATCCTTAATCATCTGAGAAATTCAACTCAAGACTACTCTGAGATTCCATCTCATACCTGTCAGAATGGCTAAGATTAAAAACTCAAATGAGGGAGTGTTCTCCATTCTCCACAGTCTTGCAAGCATATGCTGTCTTTTGAGCATTTCTTCAAGTGTCCCTGGCCATTTTAGATTCCTCTTTGTGAATTCTGTTTAGATCTGTTCCCTATTTTTTGATTGGGTTATTTGGTTTGCTGATGTGTAATTTCTTGAGTTCTTTATAGATTTTGGATATTAACCCTCTGTCAGATGTGGGGTTGGTGAAGATCTTTTCCCAATCTGTAGGCTGCTATTTTGTTTTAATGACAGTGTCCTTTGCCTTACAGAAGCTTTTCAGTCTCAGGAGGTCCCGTTTATTAACTGTTCATCTTAGGGCCTGAGCTATTGGTGTTCTGTTCAGGAAGTTCTCACCTATGCCAATAAGCTCCAGACTTCTCCCCAATGTCTCTTCTGTTAGATTTAGTGTGTCTGTTTTTATGTTAAGGTCTTTTATCCACTTGGTCTTAAGTTTTGTGCAAGGTGGTAAATATGGGTCTATTTATATTCTTTTACATGTTAACATCCAGTTAGACCAGCACAATTTGCTGAAGATGCTGTCTTTTATCCATTGTATGGTTTTGGCATCTTTGTCAAAACTAAATGATCATAGGTGTGTGGGTTTATTTCTGGGAACACTCCCACATTGCTGGTGGGATTGAAAACTTGTAAAACCACTATGGAAATAAGTCTGGCGATATCTTGGAAAATTTGGAAGAGCTCTACCTCAAGACCCAGTTATACCACTCCTGGGCATATATCCAAAAGATTCCTCACCAATCTACAAGTACATCTCCTCAACTATGTTCATAGCAACTTCATTTGTAATAACTAGAAACTGGAAACAACCCAGATGACTTCAATCAAAGAATAGATAACAAACAAAAACAAAAACAAACAAAAAAGTGTGGTACATTTACACAATGGAATACTACTCAGCTATCAGAAAGGAGGAAATCATTCAGTTTGCAACCAAATGGTTGGAACTAGAAATGCTCATCCTGAGTGAGCTAACTCAGACTCAGAAAGATACACATGGCATATATTCACTTATAACTGGATTTTAGCCATTATAGTATAGGATAACCATCCTACAAATAATAGGCCCAAAAGAGCAGGAACAGGTACTGGGTTACCTGTCAGTGGGACTCCCCACCCTGGTGGAACTCTCATATATGCCTCCTGTGCAAGAGGAATCTCTTAGACCTCATGAGACTAATGAACTGAAGTTGGCTGATACACAGATACACCACACACCAGAGGTATGGGAGGGTTGTGAGAGGTGGTAAAGGGTGGGGGAGGGCCTGAGGGTGGGTGGAGGGAGGGGGAGGCAACAGAGATGTAAACAAGTAATAAATAAAGTTTTAAAAAATTAAATTAAATTAAAAAAAAAACCCAAGTGACAGCACATGCTGTCTAGGTTGTGAAGAAAGGGGAACACTCCTCTATTGCTGGTGGGAGTACAAACTTGTACAGCCACTTATGGAAATCAGTCTGGCGATATCTTACCAAACTTGGAATGGCTCTACCTCAAGACCCAGCCATAACACTTCTGGGTATACATCCAAATGATTCCTCACCAAACCACAAGGACATATTCTCTTCTATGTTCATAGCAGCCTTATTTGTAATATCTAGAAACTGGAAAGAATCCAGATGTTCTTCAACTGACAAATGGATAAAAAAAAATTGTGGTACATTTACACAATGGAATACTACTCAGCAATCAGAAACAAGGAAATCATGCAATTCTCAGCCAAATGGACGGAACTAAAAACGTTCATCCTGAGTGAGCTGACCTAGACTCAGAAAGATGCACATGACATCTACTCACTTATAACTGGATTTTAGCCATATAGTACAGGATACCTATACTACAACCAACACACCAAAAGGATCAAGAACATAGACTTTGTTACCTATTAATGGGACAATTTATCCTAGGGGTGCTTCCATGTAGGCCCCCAGTGCAAGAGGAAGCTCTTAGCCCTCATATGACTACTGAACTGAGAGGGGCTGATATGTAGGGATACTTTGCACTGGAGGAGTGGGATGGGTGGGAGAGGGAGGAGAAGGTGGGAGGGTGGAATCTGGAGTGGTGGAAAGAGGGCACTGTGATGGAGATATAACTTGAAGTAATAAATAAACATAAAAGACCTTAAGAATAATAAAGTGAAAAAAAATAGAATAGTCTTCTTCAAGGAATAGATCCTTTGTTGGTTATACAGTATGAAGTGGTTTTCCTAAAATACATACACAATAATTAAATCACACATATATATATCAGAGGATGAGTAACTAAATAGCAAGACGAATGATTTCAAAACTCAACCTGGACCTCTGTTTCAAACCTGCCATCATTCTCCTAAAAACCACTTCAATTTTTATATTAATAGAGCCCATCTACACAGTCACTGTGTTGATGATTATTTATCCAGACCATCATCATGGGAATAACAGCCTTTTGATATATGAACACAGCAACACCAGAGGATATTGTGTGACTATAATATGAGATTGAATTGGATAGGAAGGTCACAAACCAATGATAATGATTCAACAACAACAAAAAAATTCAGCTAGGTTACTCTCAATCTCATAGGCAACCTCTCCATCTCTTTTCCTATGTAATAATTATTTTATTTATTTTTTATTTCAAAAGATATTTTATATATTTATAAAATCTGCATTGTTTTTTTCAAGTATTAATCCCTTTTGATTTTTTCATTAATTTTAAAATATTTTTTAAAAATAATAGTTCCCAACCAAGGGTATTCTAAAAGATGGTTGTCTCTGAACATATATAATTATATAATAATTATGGTATATAATATCATATCATATATAATAGTATATAAAACATATAATTATATATATATACATATTTATATGTATATTCCTTGTTTTCACAATCAAAATAAACAGAGAGAGTAATAAAAATATTCTATTGGAACAAAGAAGCGTCATACAGAGGATTGAGGATGAAAATCTTACAATACCCATGCCCCCCAGATCCTAAGCCGAGAGGATTGCATACAAGGTAGTAACAGCATCCAATTCTGAGTCAACAGGTCCCTCAGGAGCTTGATATAGTTTAACAGATTTTCAATTGTCCTTTCCCTATCTAGGGTCTCTGTAATTCCCATTTCACAGTCTACAGTACTACTTCCCTAACTTGTCATGTAGCACTGGTCACTTATTAATGGATGCAGATACAGGACCTGACTATAACTCAGAAAGCTTTAAGATTAGACACCTTTTCTTTCCTGGAGCCTAAAACTCTGTTCAGAATTGTACTGTGCAATTGTAGCTGTTAAATACCATATACCAAAAAAACAATGTATCTTTACTTCTCATTTAAACTCCAACTCCTCTCCCTACTTAAAAAAAAAAAAAGTAACAGAATGTAATATGACAGCAGTATTTTTGTAAATTTACTTTAATATATTAATATTATCACTTTACATTCACCTTTGAAAATGAATAGAAGTACATGGATTCAAAGAAGACCTTTGTGATTTTATTTCTCTTACCTCAATAAGTTTCTGTATTTTTTAGTCACTTCTCATTCTCCTATTCCCACTTTTTGCTAAAGTCATTCCAGTATAACATTGTACAATTTTAAGCAGTTCATATATATTTGGAATTCTGTAGTATTTGTCTTGTGCGTGGTTCGTGTAATTTAGTGTCATATTTTTCAGTTTTATGGTGTTATTGCATACTGCACATAGTACATATTATGTGTCCCTACATTTACCAATATATCTCTTTCCACTCTTTAGCAATTTGTAATCCTGTTTCAGGAAATATCATAGTCCTAATATCTCTTTGAGAGCATAACAGTGATATTTTAAATTAACACTCAAAATTAAGTTCACTAATTCTTAATGCATTAATTCAAACTTATACACAAATTCTCCCTCATAATTAGTGAACAACCTTCAAGAAAATCAGTATGCATGGAAATACTTTAGGGATAGTCAACAAATAGCTAAAAACTCCATAGGGACTATTTGTTAAATTAAAACATAATTCATAAATCATTCCAGGGAATGCAATACAAAGAAATACATGGGAGAATGAAGAGCAGTGTTCTATTAGATTAAGAAAGATAGAAGGCTTCTTGAGTTGTTCCATGTCATCATAAACCACAGGAAGGTTCACATTTTGCTCTAGTTTTGTCATATAATATAGTAGAACATTTCTGGTTTATTTTCTGTGTTTCCTTAACCATCATGTTGGAATCAAAATAGGGACAGGCCTTCTTTCCTAATATTTTCTCGGTAGGTTAAAGATTATTGCTTCACATGTATATTTGCAACCTAAATTTGTTGTCAAAATTTACTTAGAAAATGTATTTTAGATACATTTACTTCTATAATTTATACTTTCTAAAATATGAGGAAATAAATATGAAGCAGGAGCAAAGAAATTCTACAATTTTTAGTTCAATGCATCATTTCATATGCAGCCAATATTTTAGGTTTTTGGAGTATCAAAACTCTTTTCTGATGCTCTCATTTAGTATATTAATATGTGAGTGAGATTTTTTTAAAAATCAGTTGTTAAGGCAAAACTGAGTTTTCATATCTTATTGAGTGTGTGTGTGTCTATGTGTGTGATACAGAATTAAAGACCACATTTATATTTATATTAAAATTCTCATTGTACAGTTAAATCTAATGGAAATATTCCATGGTAAGTATTAAACACAATAAATATTCAGTGATGGTGTTGCAGTATGACAAAGCAATGTCTCTTGTTATGCTGAAATTAAAAATGATATGAGGAAACACCTGTTTGTGCCTGCAATAACTGAATGCACTAACTAACGTTTTAATCTTGTATATTTTAAATTCACTACCAGAAATATATCTCATTGGGACAGCACCTGGTAACCATCATAAACATACTTGAACTGAAGTAAGTTTAGTTTACATGTGACAAGTTTTACACATATGTGTATATATATATATAGCTTACTGTATATAGTTTATTTATGTATTTTACTCTCTCCATATATTATATATCATAAAATTATGTAATTTATTTATACATTAAATTACCTTGTTAATTTTAGTCATGATATATCAGTAAAATGAGATAATCATAGGACAAATTTGTTTGTGTTGTACTCTATTAAACACATTCTTCATTTAACCATCATTGTATTGTAAAGCAAAATTATTTCCATAAGTACTGTGATAACTAAACAATAAAAATTGTTGCACTCTAGAAATGGAGGGAAGGAAGTCTATGAGTTCTGTATCAAATAGGATGACAAGGAAGATGCTATATCAAAACTTTCAAGGTTTATTGTTTCAAGACAATGGTAGAAATCTTAACATCATGGGCAAAACTTGGGGTGCTGATAACACATATCTATCTATCTATCTACCCCTCTATCATCTATCTATCTATCTATCTATCTATCTATCTATCTATCTATCTATCTATCTACCCCTCTATCATCTATCTATCTATCTACCCCTCTATCATCTATCTATCTATCTATCTATCTATCTACCCCTCTATCATCTATCTATCTATCTATCTACCCCTCTATCATCTATCTATCTATCTATCTATCTATCTTATCATCTATCTATCTATCTTTCTCTCTCTATCCATTCATCCATCTAACATAGTATTTATCAACCATGGTGTATAATATGTGCATGTTTATTGGTTTATGGACAATTTCATTAGTGATAAGTTATAATTGTTTTATCAGACATCTGACAATATTTATCAAGAATGTTGCCACTTTCATCTGCACCACCTATAAGCACAAGGGCATAAGAGAACTTTATTTTTTTCTGTTTTTCTTTTACTTTCATCACAAGGTCTCATATCTCAGTCTGGCTTCATACTTCTTTGACAGTTGATGATGTCCTTGAGTTTCTGATTTTCTCTGTTGTCACTTCCAGAATATATGATTATAGAAACGTATGACATATTTCAGGATAATTAGGACACTAACCCAGGTATTAATGAATGCTACTGAGCTATATCTCATCCCTAACTCCTTTTTAAAGAAGTGACTTATAGGTCTATAGAAATTACCCAGCAGTTAAGAGCACTTACTGCTCTTACAGAAGATAAGAGTATATCTACATCTCCAGAGCTGCCTTCTGTTCTGTTATATATATCAGTAATTTACACCTCTAATTTCATCCTTGTCACAGAATATACTACTGAGGAAAAAGTTATTGATATAATTGTTTTTAGAGCTGGAAGCTTTACAAAGCAGGTCATACAAAAGCTTACTTGTCTTAATAAATCATTGCCTATAGCATTTTTTTCTCCAAGTTGAGCTAAATTATCTCTAGACACTGAATTATGTTTTATATCAATGAAATCACCTTATATGAGTACCATATTCTACTATTTTCATATATAACTTTGAGTCTTTATGTATATAAAAAGGTATTGGTTTGAAATAACTTTATTAAGTAATTTCAATATATCTTACTATAACAATATTGTATAATAAATAGTCACCTTATGATGACATTAAAAATATATTGAGAATGAAATTGTTTCTATCCAGAATAGATTCAGTAATGTGACTGCATGGAGAAACAGAACCTCACACTCATGAATGAATTCATCCTGATGGGCATCACTGACCACCCTGAGTTGTGGGCTCCATTGTTTGGGCTGTTCCTCATCATCTATCTGATCTCATTAATGGGCAATATGGGCATGATCATCCTCACAATAGTGGACCCCCGACTACAAACACCCATGTACTTCTTTCTCAGACACTTGGCTGTTGCTGATCTTGGTTATTCTACAGCTGTGGGACCTAAAATGTTAGAAAATTTTGTTGCGAATCAAAATACAATATCCTACTCTCTTTGTGCTACACAGCTAGCTTGCTTTCTTCTGTTCATTACTTGTGAATTTTTTCTTCTATCTGCCATGTCCTATGACCGCTACGTGGCCATCTGTAACCCACTGCTCTACAATGCCATCATGTCACAGAGGACATGCTGGATACTAGTGGCAATCTCATATCTGTATGGCTTATTTCCATCTCTTACAATCACTTTAAATATTTTCACATTATCATTCTGTGGCTACAATGTAATCAATCATTTTTTCTGTGACTGTATCCCTTTGATAGCTTTGCTCTGTTCACACACTCATGAAATTGAGTTGATAATTTTAACCTTTGCCATTTTTGATCTGCTTTCTTCTCTTTTGGTTGTTCTTGTATCTTACCTGCTCATCCTCATGGCCATTCTGAGAATGAACTCAACTAAGGGAAGACACAGGGCTTTTGCAACTTGTGGATCACACTTGACAGTGGTCACCATCTTCTATGGGACTTTGATATATATGTATTTGCAGCCTAATTATAGTCAGACCTTTGACACTGACAAGTTGGCATCCATCTTTTATACTCTGATTATCCCCATGTTGAATCCCTTGATTTACAGCTTGAGGAACAAAGAAGTAAAAGATGCTGGACAGAGGATATGGAAGAAAATGTGCAAGATCTGAGGCACTATTTCATGGAAGGAGTCCTGGACTCAATAAAGCAGAATAGGAGTTGTAATCTAATGAATAACAGTAATAGCTCTAGCCACATCATATTCTCTGTCAAAGACTCACATGCTCTGCTCCAACTGGCATGGCTGCGTCACACTACAATACACTCTATCTCCTGTAACTAAAACTGTAAGCTGAAATAAACTATTTGTCTCTTAATTTGTATTTCTTAGGGTACTTTGTCAAGAAACAGGAAAAGTACAGAAAACAATGGAATGTTTAACTTTTTATTTAAAGAGAGATAATGAAGTACACATTTCTAACTTCCTGGATGTAGAGGCATACAGCTCTCAGCCTCCGTGACTTAAAATCCTCAGGAATCTCAATTTCATTCCTTATGTTACCCACAAAATAAATCCCATCCAAGAAATCTTAAAACTTAATAAAAATATGCACTTTGATTTCTGTTGAGTTTTATTTGGAGAATCACTGCCAAAATTAGGCCAATATTGTATGGTTCATTCATATAATAGAAATTATTCTATAGTACAATACTTTTAGGTATTTTATAACAAAAGTAGCTTATATCTTTTAATAAACTGACTCATCCATAATTACAACCAAATTATAATGCAAAGGTCCTTAAGTGAAGCATAGGTAACTTTTAAAAATACTATCTACTCTTTCAAGCTTACTCACATGGAAATTAGTAAAAGATATGTGTAGGTCTTTCCACATGTATGATTAGTTGGTTAACGTCATGGAATAACAGCTGAATTCTTACAGAATGGACTAAAATGCATTATTTTTAATGGAGAAAAAATGTTGTCTAGTTATGTTTATGACCAAACTAATGTCTTTGGCCAGATGTATTTTTTTAATATTTACTTATTACTTCAGGTTACATCTCCATCACAGTATCTTTTTTCCACCCCTCCCAACCCCGCCCTCCAGATATATTAAAGTGATAGAGCTAGATAGATAATGTTGAACAAATGAAAACAGTAGCAGTTTCATCTTTAAGCAAAGTATACTCACCCTGTATATTGTAGTTTTAATAAATCTGTGTATTGATAGCCCCTAAATTTAATATAAAATACTTTAGAAAATATTGTGATGATAAACTGTATGAAATTACCTTTAAAGAAATATGATCATATGAAGAGTTTACTTACTTTTGTATTGTAGAATAAAACAGTGGGATCGATGTCATATTAAAGTCTTATAAGAGAAAAATACCTATATACAGTTTTCTAATGTAGTCAGTAATTGGCCTAATATTAAGATTATCTCATTTATAATAGAATCCAAATTAAAAATATAATAGAGTAATCCTGTGATTGCTTTTATAATTTAAAGAATATGCAATTTAAAAAAATTGAAACCGTTTAATATTTTCAGAAGTACATGAATTTTAAGGTCTATGTTAGAGCCAAATATGGATAAATCCCTCTTGGGTTTCCCATATAGCTGATATAAGCCAAAAGACAATAAAGTAGTATCTCAGAAAATTAGGAGACCGATTCATCCTATGTGAGTAGAGACCCATACATACCCAGTCAGAGTACAGTTAATTATTTTTTAACGAGATTAAAAAATATTTTATATAAGGTTATTTATATATTCACTTTACATCTCAATCATATTCCCTCCCTCCCCTCCTCCAATATCCCCCCTCCCTTTCTTCTCAGAGAAGGTGAGCCTCCCCATACCATCACACCCCCAGCACATTGAGTAGCATCGGGACTGAACACATCTTCTTCCACTGAGACCAGGCACAACAGCCCTGTTTTATGGGGAAGTGATCCAAAACCAAGCATCAGAGTCTATGTCAGAGACAGTCCCCACCCAGTTCACTAGGGGACCCACATGCAGACCAAGCTGCCCATCATTAACATATTTGTAGGGGGCCTAGGTCCAGTTCATATATGCTCTTTGATTGAGATTCAGTCTCTGTGAGTCCCTATGGGACTAGCTTATTCTTGTGGAGTTTTTGTCCCCTCTGGGTCCTTCTGTCCTTCTCCCCTTCAAGACACTTCATACTCTGCCTAAAGTTTGGCCGTTAGCCTCAGCTTCTGCTTTGATCCTCTGCTGCATGGAACCTCTCAGAGAATAGTTATGCTATGGTCCTGTCTGCAAACATAGAAAAGTATACTTAATAGTGGCAGGGTTAGCTTTCTCCCTAAAGTAGATCTCAGAATGGGCCAGTCATTGGCTGGTCATTCCCTAGTGAATTCTACCCAAGTAGGAGCCTTACACTTTATTCCTATGTGTGGTAGGGATCTTTCATATTGTGAAGGTGTAAGAAATCCATAAGGCAGTTAAAAGTATCAAAAATATTATCACGCACTCATGCATAAACCTATCTCCCAAATATTTGTCTAAGATGCCTTAGATTAAAAACTAAAAGATTTTGAGATCATTCTGGATTTTATTACACTGGTGTGAATCACAAATTCAAATATTTATTTCACTTGATTCTAGGTAAACTGGAAGCAAGGGGAACATCTCATTCAAAATCAAGGGAACCATCTCATTCAAAAGCATAAAAGTTATATCCTACTTATAACTTTATTCAGAAGCTGATATCATCTACTATATGTTCTGCCTTTAAGAATACTACTCTGATGAGAAGCAGGATTTCACACTCATCATTTTCTACTTTGGAACACACTGGCTCTGAGTACAGCTGTGTCAAACCTGCTTTAGTTATAGAGCAGTAGATGTCTCTCAAACAAGAACTCTTCCATATAGCTATGCTGTGAGTACTAAAGAAGACAGATTTTTTTCTTTTCTTTTTTATTTTGTTTATGATTTGAGATCATCATATAATTGCAAAATTTCTCCCTTTTCTTTCCTCATCCAAATCCTCCCATATAACTCATTGCTCTTTCTCAAATCCATGGCCTCTTTTTTCATTGTTATTACATGTTTATATATATATTTTTTTCACAAATGTAACCTGCTCATCCTTTATAATGTTACCATAAGCATGTTTTCAATGCTAACCTTTGCTCCTGGATAACCAATTGGTATGTTCCTCCATGGGGAAGAACATTTCTTCCAATTTCAGTATTTGTTAGTTGCCTAAAATTCTCTCTGTAGTGTTAAGATCTTGTGGGCTTTTTCTATACACTTTGTCATATCTATTGGTGCCAATTTTGTTCACCTTATGTTTAGTCAGTCATGATGTTGAAACTTTATGCATATCATCTCTTTTGGACATTACTAGGCAACAATACAATCTCAGAGCAAACTCCCTGATCTTCTAGTTCTTACAATCTACAATGTTACCTGGGTCTTAGCTATCAGTTTTGGATACACACATACATACACACATACATACATACATACATACATACATACATACATACATACATACA
>CAJQZJ010000309.1:2698530-2768159 GCA_907164525.1 Lophiomys imhausi | reverse complement strand
CTCTTGATTCCTAAACAACTCAAAATTTAACTATGAGACTCTAGCTATCTATTCTTCAACCACCTCAGAGACCTGAGAGGGATAAATATATCTGATTATATAGGAAGTGCAGGGCCTTCAGCTTCCAAAACTAAGAAATGACATACCAGTGGCTGCCTGGACAGTTCCCATTTTCACTCCATACATCAGAATTCTTAGGGAGAGGAAATGTTTTACAAACAGTTGTATATTTCCAAAATATGATTTTATATTGATGGCTACAATTGTGATTTAAGTAGTCATTTAAAAATAAAAACTAAAAGGATTGAGAGACGGATTGAGGGTTAGGAGTACTTGTTTTTCTGCGAAGAATTTGTCATTGGTTCTCAGATCCTATGTAAAGCAAATCAAACTTATAATTCCAGCTGCAAGAGAATTGATACCTCTGATCTCTGCAGTCTCTTTACTTACATCCTCATTTACACCCACCTACACAGAATAAAAGTAAAATAAACTTTAAAAGCATGAACTGACTAATACAAACAGACTGTAAATTATTCTTAACTATGTGGAAAACAAGTAAAATCTACTCTAGAAAACAATTCAAATGTGTTGTAAAATTAGTTTGAGATGACAACTCATGAGATAAAGTGTTTATTACATAATACCTTATCCCATCTCTGGAAGGAAGAGAGAAGAGAAGCCACAGATACTTTTGACCCAATTAGTTTGGCATACACAATATGGAAAAAATGAAAAGATTGTTTCAATCAGTGTGAAATATGATGAGTTCCACATGTGTGCAACAATATATTCAAAACTGTACTCTCACACATGCATTCATAAGTACACACACAAACACACATACACAGAGAGAGAGAGAAAGAAAGAGAGAGCTATATTTCCAAAATTTATCAGAATATTTAGTATTATTAGAATTCCTTTACTTTAATAAATATTTTAAAAGCTTGGGATATGTCTAAATGGAAATTTCTGTTACATATTAAATTTGTATAAACACAAAATTGTAATATCATAACCTACTAAAATATCTTCTAAAATGACTTATGAAAATATTAACATCTTATGATATTAACATAATTTCTTTTGGAAAGACTCAATGATTGGAATGCTGGCATACAGCTACTAAATGTCCAAAGTCACAGAGGAACATAGCTTTCTTCTGACAATTAGTGGCTAACTTCCTGGCATTTCATTAAGATTTAAAATGCTTTAGGGACAACCTACAAATTGTGCAGCATCTCCTGAGGGGGAGTCTCAAAAGTTAAAAAACAAAATCTTTACATTGTCCTCAACCTTACCCTGGTAAAGAACTCATGGAAGAATCAAGAGGTTTCATGACAAGTCACAATAATAGACAGGTTATACATCCCAAATCTAAAGCAATGGCTGACTTTATTCTGGCTTTATCATCATATGTAAGTGAATGTTTCTGATTAACTTTTTATGATTTCTGCTTATTCAAGATATCTGAGCAACAATTGGACTTCACTCTTTTTTCTTTTCTGCCTCTCATTTCATGTTATATTTGAACACATTGAAATAGGATGGGAAAGTGAGCAACATGGTATTCATTGCTTAGACAATAGTTAATTTTGTATGCATGTACATATGTGTGTGCTTATGAATGTAAATTGCTTTATTTCTCATGAATGTAAAAAATGAATGGAAAAAGTAATGAATAAATGTCATAAGTGTTTATGTGTATGTATATGTGTATCTATAAATATAAATAATTATGTATATAAATATATATATTTATATTTTGATTTATATTTATTTATATACAATTACACACTAATTTATATGTACATACACATATATAAAACCATTGTACATATATGTGTGCATGTGACAATTTTGAAGTTGTAAATTTTCACCCATTCATTTTTATATTTTTACAAATATTGAATTATTGACTTAACTTCTTTGATAATCATTTTAAATAATTTTAGAAGTTTATTGTTTTTATGGGATTCCTGAGTGCATGAATAAATAAGGTTCTATTCCCTGTGGCTTTTCGTGGGCTTTTTCCTTCTGTTTTTTGTTTGTTTGTTTGTTTGTTTGTTTGTTTTTGTTTAATTCTATTGTGTTAGATTTTTTTTCTTACCATATTATATTATTATTACCCCCTGTTTTCAAATGAGAGCTAGAAAGGGGGTAGATCCAGATGGAAGGTGTGGTCAAGGAGAAACTGTGAGAAGTAGAGGGGGAAATGGCAATCAAAATATATTGTGTCAGAAAAAATCTATTTTTGATAAAAGCAAAGAGTAAAAATAGAAATAATTTTCAGCTCTTTTCTTCTCTTTGAAATTTAGAACTCATTTATCCAAAGGGATTTTTTAGGAGTCTTTATTGTAATGTACTATATTTCTTATTTCTCCTAATTTGCTCTGATTTTTCATATATATGTATATATATATATATGATACATCTGATATCTACAAAGAAGTAGTGTTTCTGTGCAGTGGCAATGCTCAAGGGGAAAATTAATATTTATGTAATTTTATATTAATATAACTTGCATAAAATATTATTCAAATGTTTGAGGAAAGGTAAGATTTTAGTTTTGACAGCCCTATTTTGGTCATCCACTATGAGAGCTTGATTTGGCATTAGCTGCAGACATAAGCTGCATGTGTTGGTCAGTCTTTACCTGTATCTCATGTGTGGTTTGTTGCAGCCTTGACAAGAATGTAGCATTGCTTTGCAGAGCCATGAATGCTTACATTTGTCAAAGAAAATTTCCTCAGGTAGGTTCTTGTCACCTTGAAATTACACAAAACCAAGAAACATTATGTCCTTCATGATAGATAACCACGCTTAAGAGTTGCAGCTATCTGAATCACTTAAACATCTTCCCTGCTTCTCTGCAACCCAACAGGGAAATGTTGCTACTTTAGAATTGAATTAATTGTTTTCAGTTAATCCTTTGGCTGAAGAAAGGTCTATGTATATATCCAGTTAAGGTGTAAGAGCCTAAAACAAAACAAAAAGAAGGAAAAATATTGCAACAGCCTAAACATACACTCTACAAACATACACCTTCATTTTGTCATTTTAAATACTTTCATATAAAGACAGTTTTCATCATAATCCCTTAAAGTTTTCTTTATTGATGCACTTCTTATTTTTTATTGAAGATAGTTTTTTTTTCATAAAAATATTCTGATGACAGTTTTCCCTCCTTCTACCCCTCTCAGATCTAGATGGTGATACCTTGTTCTTTTGGGGTGGGTGGGTGTTACATTCCTTGGTTTCTATTGGTCTCTCTGGTTCTTAGCATATTGTGATGGCTGTGAGTTACCTGGGGGGGAATTTTTCTAACTTCCTGCCAGGTATGGTCACCAGGATATCCTGCTAGTATGTGATTCTTGGTAATGAGAGATGATACTTAATAATGGAGATGGGGTAGAAGGTGGGAGGTTTAGGGTAGTCCACTTGAGGGAAGAAAGCAGACTGTGCCATCAAGATATGCTTAGTCCCCTGGGAATGCAGGCAGAGTGGGAGAAGAGACCACAGCAGATAGTGTGCTACAGAGATGGGGATGAGACTGGAGGGGGGTTACATTTGGAGGAGAGGAGGGAAGTAGGTGGCTGAGATAAAAGGATGGGGTGGTGAGAAGGCTTTATGGCAGAGAGTATATCTGAATGATCCAATGGAAATGAGATTGGGCAGGTGGAAGGGGGATAGTAAAATATTCAGCTCTATACCTATCAGTGTGATGAATTTTAAGGACCATTAGGAATAGATGACTGTGTAATTACATTCAGAAGTTACGCAACAAGAATCTACCTTATGTCTAAAGCAGTAGCTGGTTCATACTCAATACATACTTTTTAACAATCTCCACAAACACATACCTTAAGAATTGCCTCTGGGCCACCTGGATTTTGCTAACATATACTACAGCTACCTTGGACACAAGTACATAGCCAGGTCACAGTGGCACACTTCCATGTGCACAGGGGGGAAATATCATGTGTTCATGGTGGATGATTGCACCCTGTGGCTACCCAATGCCTCATGTAGGTCCTGCTGCTCAGGACATTCTCCTCTTTTCTTCCTTCTCCAAAAGCCTCATCTTGTCTTACTTTAGCATTTCTTTTCTACTTCTCTACTGATTCATCATTCTGAATCCTATAGCATTGCCTAGGCTAGTAAGAAAAGGGCCTAACCTGTCAATCTTGCCTCCTCAGATATTTTGATCATTTATCTCCCTCTGAACTTTCAGTTCTCTCTATATATCTCTCATTTAAAATCATAATATTCTATGGACATTTGGTGCATCTATCCTTCAGTTGCAGGGTTCTAGCCTCTATCCCTGCATCCAAACTCAAAACCTTGTGTATAAGATTGGTTTCATCATTTGAATACATTCTTTTTATGGTTTAGCTTCATATACTATATATTGGGGATGACACTAAAAGGTACCTCACAGTGATGCTGGGATTAAGTGATTTATATTCTAAAAATCTACAAATAGAGGTCACATTTAATGCTGTAGCCAATGCTATAACATGGTTCCTGGAGATATCCCATCACAATCCCTTCAGAGATGCCAAGGCTCTAGTCCTGCCCAAACAGCCAGTAAGCAGCAATGCTTATTTCTGGTTCTTTACTTTGAGTGGAATATATGGTGAATGGTCTTTAGTCATGTATACCTCACTTATAGTAGACATCATTAGTCTTCTCCAGGGAGACTGAATATAGGAACATGGGAGTCATATATCCTGTGTTATGAAGGCTTCTCCTTTTGCTGGGACTTCTAGATGGCTGGACTTGGGCATCTATTATATATTTCTTGCATAGAGCACCTGTGGCTTGGGAAGAAACCTAGAACTGGGCTCAGTCTCTTCAGATTTCTCTGAGCCTGCATGAACCTGTGAGTCTCTACCATCTCTCATATTTCTGGCTATTCTTTTATATTGCAAGCTGGGCTTTTTTTCCAGACAGCAGATCTTGTCTTAAAGATTCATTCTTCTTAAAGCTTTCCAAATGGAGAGCAGAGGTGCCTTGCCTCTTGATATTGTGAAAATGGAACTGTTACCAAGACTCCCAGAACCACCAGCAGTAGTTGATGCTATTTCTTGGATTTTTGTTGGCTCTGCATTTGCCAGTTGTGAATGCATCTGATTCCCATCATCGAGTGCTTTCTCCCGCTCTCTGATTATGTGCATAAAGTGTTTCTTCAGAGAAAGACTAGTAAGCCTGAAGTTTATCTTTAGATAACCTGACATCTCTGTAAATCAGAGAATGACCACGGAGCTCTTCACAAGTACTTTTGTTTTAGCCATACACTTTTGTTCAGTATACACTTGGACAATGATGGATTTCCATGAGATTTTTTTCCTGAGAAAAAAATAAAGCATATTACTGTCACATATTTTCTTGGATAACTTGCAAGCCCCATCTTTACCTCCTCTTGTCTTTTAAAAAATATCTAATACCAGTAAGTACATAAGTATAGTTATAAAGTTTAATGTCAGGAAAAGATTTAAATAGACTTAAATGTGCTGGCTGAGTCTACCATTAATATATGTGGGGCAGGTTTTATCATCACTATCTCTACTTCCTACTTTGGAGTAATGCAATGGTTCTCAACCTGTAGATCATGACCCATTTGAAGGGTCAAGCAACACTTTCACAGGGTTCTGCGTATTAGACTTTTACAATCATAACAGTAGCAAATTTGCAGTTGTGGCATTGTAACAAAATAATTTTATGGTTGGGGGGTCACCACAACTTGAGGAAATATATCAAAGGATCTAGACATTAGGAAGGGTGAGAACCACTGGTCTAGTGTGACTCGTTTTTTTTCTGCATTGAAAGTCTGTAAGAGTTCAATAAAATATGTGAGAGTTCTGGAAAATCTTTAAGAAAATGGCAGACATATAGGAAGTACTAATCATGAGCAACTTGAAGTATTATGAACTCCTATTTAGTCATAAGGCTGTGGAACATAAAGCAAGCAGAGCTGTAGGCATCACTGTATATGACAGTAACAAATGTAAAGTAGAGCAAGAAATAAATATTCAGAGATTGATACCACTTATCTGAATGTTAAAAAAATTGTGTGAAACACTATTACAGATGTTAAACATGTTTGTTGTGTCATGTAGGAAGCTTGGGATCTGTGTCTGTATGACAAGTCATGATGAGTGCTAGTTGCTTCTAATAAAAGAGAAGAATGTGGATGATCTTGAGACCTTGGAGCTTTTAAAATTTCTTTACAACCTTACAATATCTGCTTCACATCTTGTATCCTAGATATACTAAAATTTGTTATATTATTCTACCTATTTTTTGTAACTGTAGACTTTCTTTTAATAAAAAGGAAATAAAAAAAAATCTCATGTAGGTTACTGGCCAACCAGAAATTAATTCAAGAACTTTGTTGGACTTGTGAATATTCTTGCATAGTTATTTCAAATGTAAAATTAGTCAGAGAAAACTATTGCCTTGATAGAAATTATGGGATGGAAATAGGCAAGGGTTTCCAAAAGAAAGGAATAATTGAACTGTAGTTTCAGAGTCAGGATGTTTTCTTTAATTAAGAACTTTAAAGGGCTAGATAGATGGCTCAGTTGTTAAAGTGTTTTAAGTAGAAGGACCAGAGATCAAGCCCCAGTACCCAGGTAAAAGCTAAGTGTAGTGTCACACTCCTATAACCCCACTTCTGAGAAAGCAAGGTGTATCCATAGGGCTCAAGGCCAACCACTCTATTCAATCAGTGAGCCAAGGTTCAGGGAAAGACAATGTCTCAAATCATTAGGTGCAAGTAACTAAGAAAGACTGATACTGAACTTCCCTTTCCCAGCATACATCCATCCACACACATGCAGTGTACCCATGTAATATGTTCACACACACACACACACACAGACATGCACACACACACATACGTAAGCACACACACAGGGAACTTCAGTGCACTGTAATTTATTTTGAGTTATGTAGTAAAATGTTTATGATGCTAAATTGGAAAACAGTGGTTATCCTCCTTTACATATGTGAACATATTTAGTAACTGATCCCATGATACATGTTAGGGCTGTTTCAGTACAGAGAAGACTGGTTTCCATGAAGCATTTTATGATAGTGAAAATTTATTTTATTATAGTGAAAATCCTGCTTGAACTTCAGTTGGCTGTGTGTAATTATGCAAACACATTATTTTCTGAAAAAAAAAACATTAAAAGAGAAGAGCCAATGATTCATTTATGATGTTATTATGAGCTTCTTATTTTAAGATAGCTGTCTGCCTTTTCAGAAGAGGCTTGATAGGAATCTCAAAATTACTGCTTGAATACTACTAAATGATAATATTGAGATTCTTGAGAAAATTTACTCTTATTTATTCTCATTAATTAATAAATTAATTTACTTTACATGCTGATCACAGTTTCCACTCTCTCTTCTTCCAGTTCCTCCCTCTCACCTTCCCCATGTCCCATTCCCTTTCTCCTCAGAAAAGGGGAGGCCTCCCATGGATATCAACCTACCTTGGCATATGAAGTTGCAGTAGAATTAGGAGTATCTTCTACGCTTGAGACAAGGCAGCACAGTTAGAGGAAAGAGATCCAAAGGCAGGCAGTAAAGTCAGAATCAACTCCTGCTCCTGTATTAGTCCCACAGAAAGACCAATGCTGAACATCTGTTACTTGTGTGTAAGAAACCTTGGTCTGTTGCATGTATTCTCTCTGTTTGGTGGCTCAGTCTCTGTGAGCCTCAATGGGAAAAGGCTAGTCGATTCCATAGATGTTCTTGTGGTGTCTTTAACATCTCTGGCTCCGTCAGTCATTCCTCTCCCTCTACAGGAGGATTCCTCAAGCTCTGCCTAATGTTTGGATGTTGATCTCTGCATTTGTTTCCATCAGTTGTTGGAGGTTGGGGGAAGCCTCTCAGATGAGTTATGCCAGGCTCCAGTCTGCAAGTATGTAACAGAATATTATTAATAGTGTCAGGAGTGGACTCTCTCTCATGGCTTGAGTCTCAAGATGGGCCAGTCATTGGTTGACAGTGTCCTCAATTTTTGCTCCATCTTTACCCCTGCACATCTTGAAGACTGGACAAATTGTGGGTTGAAGGTTGTGTGACTGGGTTGGTGTCTCTATCCCTCCAACAGAAGCATTGTCTGGTTACAGGAGATGACCAATTCAGGTTCACATCATAGATTCCTGGATGATTCCAATGTCCTAGGTTTCTAGATTGTCCTAGAGATTTCCACCCTGACTCTGACTGATTCCAATTATTTCTCCCAGTATTTTCTCCCCGACTTGATCCCTCATGTTTCCCTTCACACATCCAGTTCCCTCCCTCCATTGACCCATTATATCTGTTCTATTTCCCCTTCTCAGGGAGATTCAAGGACCAAGTCTTGGGCATTCCTTGTTACTTAGCTTTTTGTGACTGTTGGCCTTTACCTTATAGTAATATCCACTTGTAAGTGAGTACATACCATGTTTGCTCTTTAGGGGTCTGGGTTAGCTAACTTGGGATGATGTTTGCTATTTCCATCCATTTACCTACAAATTTCATGATGTCGTAGTTTTTAAGAGTTGAGTGACATTCCATTGTGTAAATATACCATCATGCTACAATCCACAGACCGAAAGAAGCTAAGAAACAAGACTGGCTCAATTGAGGATGCTTGAATCCCACTAAAAAGAAGAAATAAAATAGACTTTGGAAGTGGAGCGATAGAGAGAAACTGGGGGGCAAAAAAGGGACTGGAGAGGAGAACTGGGGTAGATCAGGTATAGAGAGAGCAGGAATGGGTTGTCAGAGGGCTTAAAGAGATAAGGCAATTTGGTGTAGATGGGCATCTCTGGGACAAGCTGGAGACCTAGTACAGGGGAGGTTTCCAGAAATATATGGGTGACCCTAGCTAAGAATTGTACCAGAAAGGGATATGGAGACTGAAGTGGCTACCTCCTGTAGTCAGTCAGGACTTCCAATGGAAGGAGGTGGAACACCAACCCACCCACAAAACCTTCAACTGAAAATTTGCCCCGCCTACTAGGTGTGCAAGGATAAAGATGGAGCAGAGATTGAGGAAATGACTTGCTCAACTTGGAACTGTCCATATGGGAGAGAGCCAATCCTTGATGCTATTAATGATACTCTGCTATCCTTGGAAACAGGAGCCTAATATAGCTGTCATCTGAGTGGCTTCTGCCAGCAGATAATGAAAATAGATGCAGAGAACCACAGTCAAACATTAGGTAGAATTCAAGGAGTCTTGTAGAAGAGTTAGGGAAAGGATTGAGGGATCTTGAGGGAGGGGGTCAAGTACACCACAAGATCCACAGAGACTACTAATGGGTCTATGGGGTCTCACAGAGACGGAACCATCAGCCAATGAGCATGCATGAACTGGACCTAAGCCCCCTACACATATGAAGCTGATGGTCTTCTTTATCTTCTTGTTGGTCCTCTAACAATTAAAGTTCAGGCTGTATTTGATTTTGACTTAGTTGCCTGCCTTTGGATATCTTTCCACTAGCAGAACAGCCATTTCTCAGTGGAAGAGGAGGCATTTAGTCCTGATATGACATGATGTGCTAGGGTGGGTAGGTACCTCAGGAGGTGCTCCCCTTCTCAAAGGAGAAGGGGAGAATGGGGGAAGTGGATCAGAGGGTGAGACTGTGAGGAGAGAAGGAACTAGGTTTGTGATTGGGATGTAAATGATCAAATCTATAAATTAATGAAATAAAATAACAAATAAATTGTAACCGAACTTTTAAATTATTATTTATCACTTATTTATTACTAAATTCACTTATAACAAACACCAACAATTTCTTAACTATTAATCCTATAAATTCCTACAACCCCTTTAACCTATCCACTAAACCTATTGATAATTATAACAACTACTTTCATAACCTTTTAGAATGATACAGTCTCTGGGGGCAGGTCCTCAGTCGTCAGGAACACAGTCTTCGTTGTAGATTCTTTAACGCACTTAGCAGTCCTTTTTCTGGATCTCTCAGATGCAGGTTCATCAGGGTAAGTTGGTTATTGCAGTCTCACCTTAAATAAGGCTTCATGCTTTCTTCTCTGTGGGAGACCCCAGCTGTCTGCAGGCCAACTTCTTTTGAATCAGGAACTCAGCTGCTCTGCCTCAGTCCTTAAAGCCAGGCACAGTTTCCCCTAGGCCACTGATCAGACAGATCAAACCCCTCCAGGCAAAAGCTGAGCCACAGGGTCCAGTCCTTGGCCTTTTGGTGTCTTGCTCAGGCTTTCTTTGCTCACCGGCTTCTTTCTGCTTCAGGGAGAGAGTTGGCCATCAATGGCCAGCCCTTTTTTCAGCAGGACTCTTGGAGCTCTCTAGCATCAGGGGCCTCTTCCTCTTCTGGGCTCCATGCACTGTCCTTAAATAGGAGGAACTCTGTTTCAGCTTAATTTGGGCTCCGCCCACTTAGCAGCTGAAAACAACGTCAGGCCAGATACTTTGTTTCTTCAAATCTATTGAGTCTTTCCTGTTTTTCCTGACTTCAACCTTGTTTTTCAGTCTATTGAGTCTTTCCTGTTTTTGCTGACTTCATGCTGATAATGTTCTTCATGCCCCGAATTAAGAGACAGTATCAGAAACTCCTATATATTTTCTAAATCTAATTTATCTAACCCCTACAGCCGTTTCTCAGTGGAAGAGGAGGCATTTAGTCCTGATATGACATGATGTGCCAGGGTGGGTAGGTACCTCAGGAAGTGCTCCCCTTCTCAAAGGAGAAGGGGAGAATGCGGGAAGTGGATCAGAGGGTGAGACTGTGAGGAGAGAAGGAACTAGGTTTGTGATTGGGATGTAAATGATCAAATCTATAAATTAATGAAATAAAATAACAAATAAATAAATGAGCTCCTGCCAAGACAGGGTAGGCAAGTCCTTCATAATTCCTGCTCTACAGTCAATGTCTGCCAGAGAAACGGGGCCAAACGGCTAAAGATTGATGCTGTAATGTATGGAGAGAAAATGGGAACTGTCCAGGCAGCCTCTGGTATGTCATTTCTTAGTTTTGGAAGCCGCGGGCCCTGCACTTCCTATATAATCAGATATATTTATCCCTGTCAGGTCTCTGAGGTGGTTGAAGAATAGATAGCTAGAGTCTCATAGCTAAATTTTGAGTTGTTAAGGAATTAAGAGGGTGTTCTGGATCTAAGAAGATGTTTTTAAAATTGTGATGCAAGTTAGGATGGAAGCTGAGTTGTATATAGAACTTTAAACTTATGGAGATGGTTAGATAGTAGAATGTTAAAGTCAGGTGCCAAATACATATGAATTGGACATTGGGAATATATGCTAAGCCAAGCCGTATAACTCTCATAATTGTTGCCTATTTATTTCTGTTGCTTTGTATTGTATTTATAGTTATAAGAGAAAGAACCATTTGTTGGACTGAAAGGGGGAGCTGTTGGGGGGAAAATGATATACCTTAAACTAAAAGATAAGAAAAGAAAAGGGTAGAGGATGGGGGGAAGAGGGGGGAAGGGTTGGACAGGAGGAGGGGGTAGGGAGGGGATTGTGATTGAGATGTAACTTGAAATAAAAATTAAATTATAATAAATACATAAATAAATAAATCCGCTCTACAATATAAAAAATTATTCCATGTAATGTACCACATTTTCTTTGTCTGTTCTTTGATTGAGTGACATCTAGATTGTTTCCAGTCTCTGGTTGTTATGAACAAAGCTGCTATGAACATAATAGAGCAAGTTTCCTAGTTATAACAAGTATGGTGGAATTTCTTTTGGGTAAATGCCCAGCAGTGGTATAGATGGATTTTGAACTAGAACTATTTCCAATATTATGAGAAACCTCCATATTGATTTTGAAAGTGATTGTACAAGTTCGCACTCTCATCAGTGAATGGACTAATGTTTCCTTGCTCCACATCCTCGCTATCATGTGCTATCATTTATGGTTTTGATCCTAGACTTTCTGACAGCTGTAATATGGAATCTTCTAGTAATTTTGATTTGAATTTCCCTGATAACTAGGATTTTGAATATTTCTTTAAATGCTTCTTGTCCATTAGAGAGTCTTATATTGAGAATTCTTTGTTTAGATCTGTACCCCCTTTAAAAATTAAGTTGTTTTGTTTCTTGATGTCTAGTTTCTCAAATACTTTGTATATTTTGGATATCAGTCCTTTGCCAAATGGAATGTTGATGAAGATCTTTTCCCAATCTGTAGGTGGCTCTTTTCTACCCTTGACAGTGTCCTTTGACTTACAGAAGCTTTTTAGTTTCATGAGGTCCCATTTATTAATTGTTGATACTAGAGCCTGATCTGTTGGTGTTCTGTTCAAGAAGTTGTCTCTTGTGTAAATGCCTTCAAGGCTATTCCCCATTGTCTATTCTATCCGACTTAGTATACCTGGTTTTATGTTGCAGTATTTGATCCACTTAGACTTGACTTTTGTGCAGGGTAATATATGGATTTATTTGCCTTTATCTATGTGCAGACATCCAGTTCAAACAGCAAGATTTATTTAAGATGCTTTCTTGTTTTCATTGTATAGTTTTTGCCTATCTGTCAAAAATCAAGTGTCCATAGATATATGGGTTTATTTCTAGGTTTTTGATTAAATTTCATTAATCAAGTTGTCTATTTGTATGCCAATACCATATGTTCTATATTACTATTGCTCTGTAAAACAGCTTGAAATCAGGGTTGGTGATAACTCTGGTATTTCTTTTATTATACAGAATTGTTTTGGCTATCCTGGGGTTTTTTGTTTTTACATATGAAATTGAGAATTACTCTATCAAGGTCTATAAGACATGTGTTGGAATTTTTATGGGACTTGCATTGAATCTGTAAATTGCTTTTGATAAGATGGCCATTTTTACCATGTTAATCCTACTGATCCATGAGCATGGGAGATCTTTCCATCTTCTGATATCTTCTTAAATTTCTTTCTTCAAAGACTTGAAGGTCTTGTCATAGAATTCTTTTACTTGCTTTGTTACTAGTACACCAAATTATTTAATATTATTTGTGGTTATTATGTTATTTGTGAAGAGTGCTGTTTCCTTCATTCTTTCTCAGCCTCCTGTTTCATCATTTGTATAAAGGAGGGCTACTTATTTTTTGGGTTAATTTTGTATCCAGTTACTTTGCTGAAGGTGTTCATCAGCTATAGGAATTTTCTGGTAGAATTATTGTCTATCTACTCATCTATGCTATCATATCATCTGCAAATAGGGTTGTTTTGATATTTTTTCTTTTCTAATTTGTATCCACGATATCCCTTTTACTTCTCTTACTACTGTAGGTAAAGCTTCAAGTATTATATTGAATAAATATGGAGACAGTGGACAACCTTGTCTTGTCCCTGATTTTAGTGGAATTACTTTAAATTTCTCTCCTTTACTTTGGTGTTGGATATTAGAGTGCTATATACTGCCATGATTGTATTTAGGTATGCACTTTGTAATCTCTGATATCTTTAAGACTTTTAATATGAAGGAGTTTGGAATTTTGCCAAAGGCTTTTTCTGCATCTAATGAGATGACCATGTGATTTTTCTTTCTTTCAGTTTGTTTTCATGGTGGATTACATTGACAGATTTTTGTATTTTGAACCATCACTGTACCTCTGGGATGCAGCCTACTTGATCCTGGTAGATGATGTTTTTGATATGTTCTTGGATTTGGTTTGCAAATATTTTATTGAAGTTTTGTATTAATGTTCATAAGGGAAATTGGTTTGAAATTCTCTTTCTTTGTTGAGTCTTTGCATGGTTTATGTGTCAATGTGGCCATGGTCTCATAAAATAAATTTGGCAATGTTCCTTCTATTTCTATTTGGTGGAAATTTGAAGAAAATTGATATTAACTCTTCTTTGAAAGTCTGGTACAATTCTGAACTTAAATCATCTGGCTCTCAGCCTTTTTGGTTGAGAGAATTTTAATAACTGATTCTGTTTTCGTAGGGGATATAGATCTATTTAACTTGTTTACCTGATCATGATTTAACTTTAGTAATTGATATCTGTCAAGAAAATTACTCATTAATTTAGATCTCAATTTTCTGGACTATAAGCTTTTGAAGTAAGAACTAATGGTTCTTTGGATTTCCTCAGTGTCTGTTGTTAAGCCCCCTTTTCATTTCTTATTTTGTTCATTTCAACATTATCTCTGTCTACATTTTAGTTAGTTTGGCCAAGGGTTTGTCTGTCTTGTTGAAAATAATCAACTCTTGGCTTCATTGATTGTTTGTATTGCTCTTTTTGTTTCTAATTTATTGATTTTAGGCCTAATTTGATCATTTCCTGCCATCTAGTCCTCTTGAGTGTATTTGTTTCTTACTGTTCCAGAGCTTTCAGGTATACTGTTAGGTTGCTAGTGTGGGATCTCCCCAAGTTCTTTATGAAGGCACTTAGTGCTATGAACTTTCCTAGCAGTACTGCTTTCATTGTGTCCCATAAGTTTGGATATGCTGTGCCTTCATTTTCATTGAAATTTAGAATCTCTTTAATTTCTCTTTTTATTTCTTATTTGACCCAGTGGTCAGTGAGCAGAGCATTGTTCAGTTTCCATATGTTTGTAGGATTTCTGTTATTTTTGTTGTTGAAATCCAGTTTAATCCATGGTGGTCCTTTAAGATACTGGGGGTTACTTAAATTTTCAAGTATTTGTTGAGACTTCTTTTATGAATGAGTATATGGTCAGTTTTGCAGAAGGTTCCATGAGGTGCTGAGAAAAAGACATATTCTTTTGTGCTTGGATGAAATGTTCTGTAAATATCTATTAGATCCATTTGAGTCATGATGTTTGTTAGTTTCATTATTTCTTTAGTTTCCGTGTGGATGACCTGTTCACTGATGAGAGTGAGGTATTGAAGTGTCCCACTAGTAATGAATGGGGTTTGATGTGTGACTTAAACTTTAGTAGTGTTTCATTTACTAATATGGATGCCTTTGTATTTGGTGAATAGACATTCAGAACTGAGATGTCATTTTGGTAGATTTTTGCTTTGATAATTATGAGGTCTCCTTCCTCATCTCTTTTGATTAATTTTGGTTGAAAGATTATTTTATTAGCTACTAGAATGGCTTCTCCATCTTGTATGTTGAGTCCAATTGTTTGAAAAATCATCTTCCAGCCCTTCACTCTGAAATAATGTTGATCATTGATGCTGAGGTATGTTTTTTGTATGCAACAAAATGATCGATCATATTTTCACATCCATTCTGTTACCCTGTGTCCTTTTATTGTGGAATTATTCATTGTTGAGAGATATTAATGACCAATGTATGCTACTTCCCTTTTATTTTGAAGTTGGTGATAGTGGTGGTGGTAGTGGTGGTGGTGTGTGTGTGTGTTTCTATTTTTTTGGTTTTCCTGGTTTGTAATTATGTATTTCTTGTGTTGTCTTGGACATAGTTAACCTTGTTGGGTTGGAGTTTTGTTTTCTGTTTTCTAATATCTTCTCTAGGGTTGGAATAGTAGGTGGCTATCCTTGATTTTATCATGGAATATCTTGTTTTCTCCCTCTTTGGTGATTGAAATTTTGCTGGGTATAGTATTCTGGACTGGTATTTGTGGTCACTTAGAGACTTCATGACATGTGCCCAAGCCCTTCTGAATTTTAGAGGCTCTGTTGAGACATCATTTTTAATTCTGGCAGGTCTCTCTTTATATATTACCTGGCTTTTTCTTCTTGAAACTTTTAATATTCATCCTTTATTCTGTACATTTAGTGTTTTGATTATTATGTGGTAGATGATTTTCTTTTGTGGTCCAATGTATTTGGTACTCGGTAAACTTGTTGTATATTTATGGTTATCTCTTTCTTTAGGTTGGGGGATTTTCTCCTTATGATTTTGTTGAAAATATTTTATGGGATTTTGAGCTGAAAATCTTCTCCTTCTATTCCTATTATTCTTAGGTCTTGTTTATTCATTGTGACCCAGATTTCATTGATGTTTTGTATCTGGAACTTTCTAGTCTTAACATTTCTTTGGTCCGTGTATCCATTTCTTCTATTGTATCTTCTGTGGCTGACATACTCTCTTCCATCTTTTGTATTCTGTTGATAACGCCTACATCTTTGGTTCCTGCTCTCTTACCTAGGTTTTCCATCTCCAGGATTCCCTCAGTTTGTATTTTCTTTATTGCTTCTATTTTCATTCCTCAGGTCTGGAACAATTATATTCATTTCCTTTACCTGTTATATTGCATTTCCTGAATTTCCTTAAGGGATTCATTTTCTTGATCTTCAGCTATATTAGGATATCCAGGATTTGCTATAGTAGGTTAGCTGGGCTGTGGTGGTGTTATACTGCCCTGGTTGTTGTTGCTTGTGCTCTTATTCTGGCCTCTGGCTGCCTGGGTTTTATGGTCATTATTGGTTCAAGTGCTTATTTCTGAGTTTATTTTTGTTGGATGGGTACATTTTGATGTTTTCCTCCATTTGTTTCTGTTTCTTTTTGGTATTTTGTTGTTAGTGGTCAGGGGTTCCAGCGACCAGTAAATCTTCAGGTCCAATAGGGTGTGTCCACTAGAGATTTTGTGGCCTGCATGGGCTCTGGGGTTTGGTCTGATAAAGCTGCCTCAGTGTCTCAGTTACCAATGTTCCCTGGGATATCTGGTCCCAGAGTAGCCTCCTGGAAAGTAGACAAGATTGTGGGGCAGGAAATGGAGCAAAGAGTATGTGGTGCAGTTTACCTTTGTTGGGTGAACTTTCTGGGAAGTGGGCTGGAAAGAGTTCATTGTTGAGGAGACTTATACACTGCTCCTGGTGTCCCTAGTGCAGGCAGGCCTCTGAGAATGCTGGTAGTGTTGTAGGACAGGAAGTGGAACATAGAGTATGGAGTGCAGTTACTGCTGTAGGTGTGCTTTCAGGGGAGTTGGTAGCCAAGGGATTGGGACAGGGTCTTTCCTGTAGTTCTTGGTGCCAGCATGACTGAAGAAAGTAGGCAGAATTGTGAGGTGGCAAACAGTGCACTGTGTGTGGGGTTGAGTTAACTCCTGTAGGGTGTGCTTTCCAGGGAGTTGGCTGGCAATGGCTTGGCAGTGGTTGGAGGTATTGGGGTGTTACCTGCTGTGGCTGGTGGCAGCAGGCCTCTAGAAAGACAGGTGGAGCTTTGGGCCATGAAGTGGAACACAAAGTGTGCAGTGGAGCTAATCACTGCTGAGTTATATTTCAGAGGAGTTTGCCATAAAAGCTTGGGGCAAGGAGTCTTATCTGGGTGTCTCCAGGACCTCCAGGAAAGCAAGAAGAGTTATGCGGTGGGAACTGGAGTACAGAGTATGGAGTGCAGTTACTGCTGTACAGTGTGCTTTTAGGAGAGTTTACTGATGTTCCTTGTGCCAGCAGACTTCCAGGAAGTCAGGCAGAGTTGTAGGACTAGAAATGGAGCACAGGGTTTGGAGTCCAGTTTCTACTGTTGGATGTGTTTTCAGGGGAGTTGGTTGGACAGGGCTTGGATGTTGGGAGGCAGGTGTGTTACCTGCTATTCCTAGTGATGGCATGCCTCCAGGAATGTAGGCAGAGATGAGTAGAGGCGAATGTGGTGGATGGAATGCAGATTTACTCTTCTTATGCTCACATTCTGGTCCAATGACATTTTACAGATAAAGGAAAAGATATTGAGGATTCTCTGATTTTTCCTGAGATCATGAGACAAGACTCAGGCCCTCTGAAATTAGGGTCTCTTTGAAAACAGAATGTCACAATTGCAATATCTTTTTTTGAAAAGGTTCTCTCTGTGGATCTTGGATATCATTTGTTTTGCACTAGATAAAAAGATTGGCTTATCTCTTTTTGCTGCATTTAATCTGTCCTGAGCATTCAGAAAGTGCACTGACACTCACTTATTTCTAGGGGAGTCTCTACCCATAGTATCTTATTCAGTTCCCCAAAGATGGCTCATAATAGTACTTAGAACAAAGCAGGAGTGCTGCGGAATGAGTAGTTGTGCTGTCTTCGTTGTTTTAATAAATTTCACTTATTTCAGCACATAGATGAGAGTTGTTCATGTGTTTGACTCAGTGACAATTTTAACCTATGAGTTTAGATCCTACTTCATGAACTTAACTTGCTATCACTTAGATTTTGGGTGCATTGGTCTTCAGAACCATAAAGTATAAATTTCTACTTAAGCAAAAAGAGAAAAAAGAGCAAGGGCAAGAATTGGAACCATGAGAAGAGAGGCACAAGGGAAGAAAGCCACAAGACATGGCAGACTGAAGGTAATGAATGAAACAAAATACAATGAAAAAAATATAAAAAGGCCATGATGACATCTTTTGTATGCTAACATAAGAATATTTATTAAATAAAGTAAAATTAAGAAGTTATGTATATTTTTAGATTTGATGTTATAAAGTTTCAACATATAATGACATATGTAATAGGTCTCTACTATTTATTTAATGAGCTAATATGTGATTGAATTTTATGTACATGTGAACTAGAAAATTGAACATCAAAGTATTTATGTGCTCACATTTATAACACGGTTGCCACAAATGTTTAAATTTGTTCATTCTTTTGTATAAATATATATCTGTATTTTATCTTCCTTTAGCTATTCATTATATTACAGTAGCAATACAGTATCACATTTTATTATAAAAATATATACTCATTGAAAGATTGGCTTATGTGAGTAAAGTCACATTAGTTGCAATACATTTATCTATTTCTATTTCTAGATATTTTCATTTATAAAGGTCTGTTTACTTTCAAACATTTTAAATTAAAGTTGAGATCCATCTAGTAAAGTTTTTCTTGCATAACTATTTATGTGATAATACTAGAATGTACTGATTTTGCTATTGTGTCTCTGTCCAGAACAGATTTTCTAATAAAAACTGATGGAAAAACACAACCATACAATGGTGACTCAATTCATCCTGATGGGCATCACTGACCGCCCTGAACTACAGGCCCCATTATTCGGAATATTTCTGGTCATCTACATGAGCTCAGTGGTGGGCAACTTGGGAATGATCATCCTAACTACAGTGGACTCTCTGCTACAAATGCCCATGTACTTCTTTATCAGACACCTGGCCATCACAGATCTTGGTTATTCTACAGCTGTGGGACCCAAGATGTTGCTCAATTTTGTTGTAGATGTAAACATAATCTCCTATAATCTTTGTGCTACACAGCTAGCTTTCTTTCTTGTGTTTATAATTAGTGAACTTTTTATTCTGTCTGCAATGTCCTATGACCGCTATGTGGCCATCTGTGAGCCTCTCCTCTATACTGCTATCATGTCTCAAAGGGTGTGTCATGTTCTGGTGGCAATCCCCTACTTGTACTGCACATTTGTTTCTCTTCTAGTCACCATAAAGATTTTCACTTTGTCTTTTTGTGGCTACAATATCATCAGTCATTTCTACTGTGACAGTCTCCCCTTATTATCTTTGGTCTGCTCAAACACACAAGAAATTGAAATGATTATTCTAGTCTTGGCAGCTTTTAATTTGATTTCCTCTCTTCTGATTGTCCTTGTGTCTTACCTGCTCATCCTCATTTCCATTCTGAAGATGAACTCTGCTGAAGGTAGACGCAAGGCTTTCTCCACCTGTGGTTCCCACCTGACAGTGGTCATTGTCTTCTATGGGACTTTAATATTTATGTATGTGCAGCCCCAGTCCAGTCACTCCTTTGACACTGACAAAATGGCTTCCATCTTTTATACTCTGATTATCCCTATGTTAAACCCATTGATATACAGTTTGAGAAACAAAGATGTAAAACATGCCTTACACAGGACATTGAGAAAGATATACAACATACTTCCATAAATATTACATACAAAATGAATTCTTCTAACCAGAATTGGATGAATATCTTCTATGTCTTTTCTGAGAATGTTTACCCTTCACAAAAGAGTTGATTGTATATTTAAAGATTGTCAATCTTGTACTAATGTATTTTATAATGTTATGAGTTAGTTAGAAAATGCCTTTGTTGTTTTAAATTTTATTTGTATATGCATCTGCATGCCTCAGCATAGGTGAAGAACAGAGGACAAATTATAAGAGTCATGTCTCTCCTTCTAAAATATGAGTCCTGAGGAAGGAACTCAATATTAAGGTCTTCAACCTGTTGGTCAATGTCCTTGGCTCCCCTTAATGAGAAGGATGAACTGAAGAATGTTAATAAAGATAGATAAATAATAAATTTATTAGTTGTAACAGAGTGTGTTTAGGTCTATACACCATAAGCACTAAGAACAGTATGTATGTTATTTGCCTGTGAAAATAACTGGATTCATATGATGAATTGATTTGTTTTTTATGGCATTCCTGTTACAAGATATTTTGTAACATCTATGTGTACTTATTCATACATTTCTCTTTTTTAATCAACATAATAGTTCAGTTTAGACATCTTATGGTCCTGTAGGTAGTTTTTAAAATCAACCTTAGATGTAGAGATTATTTTAAAATCACACCTAGTAGTCTCAGAGTGGCACAATGATTAGAAAAACTCTGGTACATAAGTAGGCTTGAAAGTCCCTATGCTATGAGGGGATCTTAAGTTATTTTTGTTGTTTCTTTGTTTGCTTTTGTAAGCACATGGCTACCATATACAGCTCATGGAATTTTATTAACATGACACTACTGGTATTTGGTAATGGGTAGCTTCAGTTCAGTATCTAATTTTGTCTAATGTAGAGTTCTTGGACATATTAATGAATATACTCATTATACTACACTTCCTAAGTTCTACCATAAAGTTTTTCAGAGTTATTCTTTGTTATTACTTGTAACAGTAAATTTTTATTTATCATGCCTGTATTTATTAATATTTAACAATTATGTAACAATTGCCTATAAAGTTCCTAAATCCTAAACCCAAACCCCAACTCTAAAATCTAGCACCTAAAACCTTTCAGTACCTTTAACATTAACCTAAGGTTTCTCAAAAGGATATTTTTCTCTCAGTGTGGGTCCTTATGGATGGCTGGCCTTCATCAAATCTTTCTGTCCCAAAGTCTCTTAAAGTCTCTGAATTTCTTTCATCAGATCCTAAGACAGTTTATCAAGCAAGAATTTCCTTTATGGTCTTAGAGACTTATTATTTAACATATGAAAAGTCTCCCAGGCTCACCTATTCAGATGCCTCAGGCCTGCAAGGGTCCTGCCTCAGTGTTCAGCCTGATCAGAAGCCCCTGAGCTCCAAGGGAAGATAACTCCCTGCCTAGGTGCTCCAGAATCTCAGGGAGAATCTGTCTCCAGACCCGCAACGCATTAATTTTGTTAATTTTACAAGAGGGTGAAGCCTTCCAGTAAGACTGGTGTGAGTTTCTCTGCCAGATGAAGAGGAGGTGAAACAGAAAGAGGAGCCAAGCACTCTGGCTATGTGAATCTTGACTTAAATATCTTCAGCAGAAGCTTATATGTGATTTCAAGTCATACTCCTGGGCTCCATCTCTTCAAAAGCTTTTTGCAGAGGGGCATGAAATGACAGGTGGTACAGAGAATGTGATCTGGGGGCAGGCTCCTCATGGAATGCCCCCCCCCCATCCCATGATCAAAGAATCAAAGAAGTCATCCTTCCTTGGTGAGGTCCCAAAGATATGTCACTTTGGAAGTAAATATTTTACCTTAAAGTTCAGGCTTTTGCTATTTCAAGTTTCCTATGCTATTAAATGCTATCACTAACCCCATCACAATTACTGACTTGTTTTTATAACATTAGTGACTATCTTGTCTACAGGTTGATTACTGCCTTTGTTGTCAAAGGGAACAGAACATTTCATATTTGTGATGGTCTATTTGTTATATTCACTAGCAGAAAATACCTGCTTTGTGCTGAAAATGTAGCATGGGAACATCTTTTGACTGCTTTCATGACATTTGGTCTGTATACCAATGTACAGAGGTCTTTTTCTGAGTATGTCACTCAATAGCATTACATGACAAAACAGAAAATTCTATCAGTGTTTCATGTTTCAATTCTAGTGAGCTTGTACTCTTATACACATTGATGTTCATGCTTTGAACATTTAATATCCACCATCCTATCTAACCTCTGTCCTGTCTTCCATTGTTTATTATTTAACTTACAATATAAAGGGAATGCTGGTTATTATTAATATCATTCAACAAAAAAATTACTAGAATATTAAATCAAATGCTACCATATATAATTTATAATATTACTAAAATAATGCATGTGTTTCCTTTGTGTAAAATATTATTAAATTGTCATGCAAATATTTTTATTTAATATTTTTATCTTGTATCAATTATTTTTATTTATAATTATACAACACATTTTCACATAAAAATTTACTTATTTTTTCATAGAAAATATATGTGATTTGTGTGTGTGCCTGTGTGTGTATGCTTGCATGCATGCAAGTGTGCATGTACACACACCTGTGGAAGCACACATACTACATGTGTATTTGTGGATGTGATATATATGTGTGGTGCATGCATGTAAGAGGGCGGTCATGTACATAGGCATACCCACACGGAAAACTAGAGCAGGATTCTGATTTTCTTCCTCTCTCTTTTGATACTTACTGCCTTGAGGCAGCGTTTCTCAGTGAAAGAACACTTCCTACTTAACCTTGGCTGCCTAGCCAGTGTTTTCTTGGGATTTCTTTGTCTCTATCTCACAATTCAGGGATTATAAACATAAAATGCGTGGATTCTTATGTAAATCTGAGGCATAGAAGTAATGCCTTCATGTTTCAGACCATAGAGGACCCAATGAGCCATCTTCTGAGACACAAAAGATATATGCTTGGAAATGATAGAAACATTACATTTTATACTTTACTAAATATATTATTTTTTTTCTTTTTTTCTTCTTCCTTATTCCTTTATTTATTCATTTCTTTCTTTTGTCATTTCTTTTTTTCTTTCGAAGGTCAAAACTCATGTTGATCTGAGATCTTCTAGCCTTAGTCAATAATGTGATGCTTTCACTCACAGCCTGGAATTGTTTAAATTAATAACATTTCAAAATGATATTAATAAATTATATTAATTTTATGATTACATATGTAACCTTTAGCAAATAATATTAGTAGGGAAAAGAATTGAATATCTGTATGTGAAATATACACTACTAATATGCATGCTTAAATGTGCAACTTCTAAAATTAGCATTGATTACACTTGTAATGTTTCCTCGGAAGATGAATTACCATATTCTTGAAAATAAATCAAGAGTTTAAATTTGGAATATATATTAATAATTTTATCATTTTATATTTCACTGCTATGTAGTTTTTGCAACAAAAACTATAATATATAATAAATTTATATTATATATTTTATGTATGTAAATATTTTTGCATTTACATTATCGAAATAAATATTGCAAAAACATCTGCCCAATGCTTACTAAACCACATTTCTCCATGCCCCAAACCCCTCAGCTCCTGCCATTCTATTTTTCATCCATGTACTTTCCTATCATACAGGTTCATATAACCTATACTCATTAAAGGTGAGTTTGGTGTCCTGGATGTATTTAAATTTTTCCAGGTTCAATATCGTGTAGCTCCCACAGCATAGCTTTCTTGGGACAGTCATTTGGGTCATTCGTCAAAAAAAGAAAACACTCCAAGGGTAAGATACAAACACTTTTTTGAAACTTACTAACAGGGAAGGCCAACAAAGGGAATAACTTTTAAATATGGGACCAAATACATGGCTCAGAAAGTTCTCCAAGGTGAAGTGACAGTTTGATGACCTAGTCACACCTGTCCTTTTGCAATCCTTCTGTGATAAAACTTCAAGTACTGCTTACCCTCTTCGCCATGCTGCTACATACCAGTGCCTGCAGCAAGCCAAGGCCCATCAGTGGGTCAAGCTGCAGAGCAGCAAAAGAAGACTTGGCTAGTCCACAGAGCCCCATTGTTACCACCTGTTTACCACAGGACTGGAGTTTTCTGAGACAGCTTCAGAAAGCACAGATATGAAGACATATGCTGGTCTGGACCTTGGATTGCCTGTGTCACTGCAGAGGTAAATGCCCTATTACTGGAATGTTAATTCCCTTCTGGTCAAGAGAATGCAATCTATGGTCTTGGTACAGACCTAACTTTACAGTTGGGCAGGTTACCTAGATAAGAGACAAAACCCAGAAAGTTGAGTTCACATCAAATTAGGGTAAGATGAAATGAATAATTATTCCTTTAATGAGATTTTGTTCTTTTATTTCCTCAATTTTCAATCTGCAAGCACTGTCAGTAGAAGAGAACAGGAGGTTAAGTCATATAGGTCCCTGTAACTAGACTTATCCATACCACTCATGAGCATATACACAAAAGATTTCTCACCAAACCACAAGTACACCTCCTCAATTCTGTTCATAGCAGCTTTATTGTAGTAATTAGAAACTGGAAAAAAACCAGATATCCTTCAACTGAAGAATGAATAAACAAACAAAAAAACAAACACACAAATAAAAACCTGTGGTACACTTGCACAATGGAATACTATTCAGCTATCAGAAACAAAGGAATCGGGCAACTTGCAACCAAATGGATGGAACTAGAAAAGCTCATCCTGAATGAGCTAACCCAGACCCAGAAGATACACGTGGCTTCTACTCACTCATAACTGGATTTTAGCCATGTAGTAAAGGATAATTATCATACAATCAACAACCCAAAGGAACAGGAACATGCAATTTTTTACCTGTTAGTGGGCCATTCTACTCTAGTGGAGCTCCCATGTCAAGCCTCAGAGCAAGTGGAAGCTCTTAGTCCTCATGTGAATGATGAACCGAGTGGGGCTGATATTTGGGGACACCACACACCAGAGGAGTAGGGCACGTGAAAGAGGGGATATAGGGGAGGCAGGTAGGATTGGGAGGGGTGGAGAGAAGGGGCTGTGATTGAGATGCAGATTGACAAAAAATTCAAACAATTTTTTTTCTCTTCTGTCCTTTTCTTTTGGTGCTGTAAATATTTTTCCCTTTTACAAAATGATGTGTTGGATTTCCTTACACTATCTCTAAAGAACCCCTCCACGCCATGGGGCTTCTTAACTATTATGAGCCTGACTTCCAGGTTGTCTTAACTCATACAGATGGTTTTTCTCTCTTCTTCATTTTTATTTTCCACTTATTGGCAGGTGTCAAGATCTACATCTTACCTTCCTTGAAGTTTTTATTTAAACTCTATTAAAATTTAATTCTATTTTAATGTTTATTTATTACTTCAAGTTACATCTCCATCACAGCGCTCTCCCTCCACCCCTCCCAGCCCCACACTCCTACCCTCCCACCCTTCCCCCAGAATGCATAATTCTTTCTTTTTTCAGTCCGGCAAATGGTTCTTTCTCTTATAACAATAAATATAGTAAAAAAACTGAAATGAATAGGCCACAATTCTGAGAGTTATATGGCTTAGCATACATTCTCAATGTCAAGTCCATATGTATTTGGCCCCTGACTTTAACATTCTACTATCTAACCATCTCCATGAGTTTAAAGTTCTTTATCTAACTCAGCTTTCATACTAACTTGCATCACAATTTTAAAAACATTTTCTTAGATCCAGAATGCACTCTTGATTCCTAAACAATTTAAAATTTAACTTTGAGACTCTAGCTATCTATCCTTCAACCACCTCAGAGACCTGAGATGGATAAATATATCTGATTATATAGGAAGTGCAGGGCCCACAGCTTCCAAAACTAAGAAATGACATACCAGTTGCTGCCTGGACAGTTCCCATTTTCTCTTCATACATTACAGCATCAATCTTCAGCCGTTTGGCCCCGTTTCTCTGACAGACATTGATTGTAGAGCAGGAATTATGAAGGACTTACCTACCCTGTCTTGGCAGAGCTAGGCTGTCGACTTACCTGCTCCCAAGTTTTGTCCTTTTTGGACAGCAGTTTGTCTACAGTTGAAGCAAGGGTTTTTTTGTTTTTTGTTTTTTGTTTTTTTTCCAAGGATAGGCTTGCCACTAATTCAACCATCTCACACTGGAGATTCTTCGATGCTCATCTTCTATTTGGAGTGGAATAGGGGATGCTGTCAGGAGCTGGCATGTCTAGATATCAAAAAAATCTTAATTTAAGAAAACATCTTTAAATGCCATACTGTGCAGATCTCTTGGGGTTTTTGAAGATGCCCTATCTATCTCTTATGTTTAGATAAGCAAATGTTGCTGTTTCTTAACAACTTAATTTCTGAGTAGCTTAGAAAATAACTGTGATAGACTGTCATAGTAACTAACAAAATGTCACGCTTGCATGACTGTTAGTTTGTATTTCTTAATCATCCTAAACAATTTATGATGGTTGGTAGCAAAAGGCCAAAACTTCACATTTCCTTTTTAAGCATTACTAGGTACAATACCTTTAAGAAGTGTTACCCTTAATTTTGTATCAATATACAAGGATCAATACCAATGTGGCCAAATATACTCTTAATTTTGTATCAATATACTAAGATCAGTACCGATGTAGTCCAATACAATCTTACTTTTGCATTAATATACAATGATCAAAAACAAAGTAGCCTAATATAGTATTAATTTTGTATCAATATACAAAGGTATAAGGGCTTATTCAACAATCTGTCCTTTTTTCTTGATCTTTCCTGTACTATGTCTATGTCCCATTTTTCCTCAGGTCTATTCACTCCTACATAGGAGAGAAAGAAGGATACAGAAAAGAAAAAGGGAGAAGTCCCTAGGTCTAACCTCCAAAACCCATTTAACAGCTTGTAGTGTCTTCCCCTAAATGACAAAATTTTCTGTTATCCATCGAATAACCCAAGGGGGGAAACACCCTCCCCACCTTATGGGCCTGGAACGTCGTTCTCATAAATGACTTCCTGCTGATTTGGGACGTAGTAAACCTGTTTGGGGCCCAAATTGGAATGGAAAAATGGTTAAAAACGTTAATAGAATCATTTGATGTTCAGTCCTTTTGTGCTTAGCCTACAGACTGGGAGAAAATCTTCACCAACCCCACATCTGACAAAGGGCTAATATCCAAAATACACAAAGAACTCAAGAAATTAAATGCCAAGAAACCAAATAATCCAATCAAAAAATGGGGGAAGGAGCTAAATAGAGAATTCACAAAGGAGGAATTCCTAATGGCCAAGAGACACCTGAAGAAATGCTCAACATCCTTAATAATCAGAGAAATGCAACTCAAGACCACTCTGAGATTCCATCTCACACCTGTCAGAATGGCTAAGATCAAAAGCTCAAATGACAGCACATGCTGGCAAGGGTGTGGAGAAAGGGGAACCCTCCTCCACTGCTGGTGGGAGTACAAGCTTGTGCAACCACTATGGAGGTCAGTATGGCAATATCTTAGAAATCTTGGAATAGCTTTGCCTCAGGACCCAGCCATACCACTTCTGGGTTTACATCCAAATGACTCCTCATGGAATCATAAGGAAGTCTCCTCATCTATGTTCATAGCAGCATTATTTGTAATAGCTAAAAACTGGAAACAACCCAGATGCTCCCCAGCTGAAGAATGGATTAAAAAACTGTGGTACATTTATACAATGCAATATTACTCAGCTATCAGCAACAATGAAATTATGCAATTTGCAGCCAAATGGATGGAACTAGAGAAGCTCATCCTGAGTGAGCTAATTCAGACTCAGAAGGATGCACATGGCATCTATTCACTTATAGTAGGATTTTAGCTATATAGTACAGGATTTCTGTACTACAACCAACACACCAAAGGGAACATGGACATAGATTTTTTTCTTTTATTTTTTGTTGTTGTTGTTAGTTTTTGTTGGTTTGTTGGTCTGTTTTTTAGTTTTCCCTCCCCAGCAATAAGATACTTTTCACTGGTGGTACTGCCTTGTAGGCCCCAAGTGTATGAAGAGGCTCTTGGCCCTCATATGACGTCTGAACTGGGGCGAGGGACTGTTATGTGTGGTCACTCCACTCCAGAGGAGCAAGATGGAAGGGTTAGGGGGTAGGGGATGGGAGGGTGGGGCTTGGAAGGGGGGAAAGAGGACAATATGATGTAGATGTAACCTGAAGCAACCAATAAATAAATTTATTAAATAAAAAAAGCAGGTAACAGGTTTAAAACAGTGTAAATAAATTAAAGGTTACAGCTGTTCAACCTGGTTTTCTAAACCACCAAGAGTCGAAAAAACTTACAGCTAAGGTAAAATACATGAAATGTGTGGGGTTAGCCCATACCTTTAACTTCAGCAGAGACAGGAGGAGCACTATAGAATTAGTTGTTTTATAAATTCTAGACTTACAAGGAACAGGGTGGTGATGGTACACACCCTTAATCCCAACACACTAGAGACAGAAACAGGCAGATGACAGAGCTCAAGGTCAGCCTGATACAAAACAAGCTCTACATAGGGAAAAACTTTGATCCAGGGGTGGGGAGCACATCTTTAACCCCTTCAGTTGGGAACCACTTGATCCCAATATTTAGTATGCAGAGACATGCACATAGGATTTGGAAGGATTTAAGTTTAAAAGCTACATACAAAAGGCATGCTCAATGTAAACAAATTGTCCTTTGAGATCTCAAAATATATACACTAAAGGCTGGTTTAGCTCCAAAATAACAAAATAATTTCTTCTTTAATCCAGATTGAAAGATAATACTTTATATATTGTCAAAAAACAAATTTGCTCCAGGAAAAATATTACCTGACCCCTCCCCTCAAAAAAAAAGGTAATTGCCCCAGAGTTAGGATTAGGACAGAGCTCTGTTCTTATCTTTCCAGGAGACTTAAAGCATACATTCAAGGAATCCAGGGACAACTGGACAAGGGAAACTTCAGCAGAAAACAGATCAGACACCGAAGAAGACGAGAGGCCCAGATGATCTAGCTTTGCAGACTCCCTCAATAGCTATTTCCTCAAAAGTTTACAACCACAACTCAAAATCACTAAGATCATTCAGCTCCACAGACTGCTCCAGCCAGAACTTCAATAAAGGCCTGAAGATCAGCTTCTGTCTAAAATTCAATTCTTTTGAATTTGTTCTTAGCTTATTTTATTGTTATCATTAAGAACTCTAAAGAGACACATTTTCCTTTGTGTTTTCAGTGTTCCCAAGAGAAGCAGTTTTTTCAGTAGATAAGGGCCACTTATGCTGTTCTCAATGTGCCTGGGAGTGGCTCACATCATTTGGACACTTTGAAATCTGGAACCTTTTATACTGATACTAGCAATTAAATGGAAAAGGTTTTTTGTTTGTTTGGCTGGTTAGTTGGTTTTTGTTTTGTTTTGTTTTGTTTTATTTTGTTCAGAGACATGGCGGTAGATACTGATGCCCAATTTTGACAGAAAACATGCAGATATATTTTAGAATAATGGGACAACACTTATCTTTTTTCCACTCTATTATCCTAAACATCAAGTTGATATTTTTAATATTTCAAATCACAGTATAGTACTGTAGGTAAATGCTTTTTATAAGATTGTTTCAATACATTTTCTATATAACTGAGATATGAATTAATGAATACTCATTTCTTATGCTCCCTTCATTGAACACAAATTCTAATATTTGATTCTTAAAGGATGTAATACTCTAGAGTTCTCATGTAGATGGCTATCAGCAGCTTTCATACATAAGAAAGATGCATAGATGGAGACAGAGAAAGATATAAGTTAGTAGTAGTCACATAGATAAGATTCTCTGAAATGCAATTTATACACAATCAGTTCTATATATAATTATGTAAAATTGTATAGTTGTATTTTCTGAGATAGCTATACTTCCAATTTCTGCTGTCAAGTGTGTCATTAAAAGAATAAAGCTGACTCCCCACCCCAGCTGCATATCCTTCCTGCCTGAGGAAGCTTTCCAGCCCCAGGAACATCAAGTCCTGTGTTCACCCAGGAACAGTGAGGTTAAATTTTGCTCATTCTTTCTTCAGCTGACCAGGCCAGCCTGGGACACAACTACCACAGGTGAGCTGCACACTGTCTTCATTCCTACCTCCTAGCTTCATAATGTTCCCAACTGAGGACGTCTGCCAGCCCCAGGAATATCCAGGCCTGAGAGTACCTAGGACCAGTGAGGTTAAAGACCTGCTCGTCTTTTTCCTGCCTACCTAGGACACAGCTAGCAGAGAAGAGTGGGATGCTACCCTCACCACTACCCCCAGCTCCATAACCTTCCTGTTGAGGAGGCCTGCCAACCACAGGAACATCTAGGCCTGGAGATCCCCTGGAACACCAAGGTTAGATCCTTCCCAGCCTTTCTCCAGCCAACCCAGTACCCAGCTAGCAGAATCAGACCGGCCCACCTGGGACACAGCTTGCAGAAGCCTGGAGTCCCCAGATTCAGTGAGGCTAGACCCCGCTCAGCTTTTCTCAAGTCTGCCTGGGAGATAGTTATCAGAGCCAACTATGGTCCACCAGGGAAACAGCCAGAAAAGGAATAGCCAGGCCAAGTCTCTTTCTGACTCCCCAAGGAGTCCAGTCAGCATCAGAAATATCCAGCCAACATGAGTGACAACTAGCATGAAAACACAAACAAGAGCCAGTGCAATGTGGCATCTCCAGCACCCAGCTATTCTACTACAGCAGGCCCTAGACATCCTGACACATTTGAAGTAAAAGAAGACAATCTTAGATCCAACCTTATAACAATTACAGAGGCCCTTAGAGAGGATATAAATAAATCTCTTAAAGAAATGCAGAAAAATACAAATAACCAGGTGAAGGAATTTGAATAAATCCCTTCATGAAAGACAGGAAAATGCAATTAAACAAGTGGAAGAAATAACCAAATCTGTCCAAGACCTGAAAATGGAAATAGAAGCAAAAAAGAAAACATAAACTGAGGGAATCCTGGAATTTGAAAACCTATGGAAGAGAACAGGAACTACAAACACAAGCATCACCAACAGAGAACAAGAAATGGAAGGGAGAATCTCAATAATAAAATATATGATTGAAGAAACTGCTACATTTGTCAAGGAAAATGTGAAATCTAAAACGTTCCCAACACAAAGAATCCAATAAATGTGGGAAACCATGAAAAGACCAAACCAGAAAATAATAAGAGTAGAATAATGAGGAGACTCCCAGCTCCAAGACCCAAAAAGTATTTTCAACTAAATCATAGAAGAAAATTTCCATAACCTAAAGAAAGAGGTGTCTATAAACATACAAGAATCTTACAGAACACCAAATAGAATGTACCAATAAAGAAAATCTGCCCCCATATGATAATTAAAACACTAAATGTACAGAATAAAGAAAGAATATTAAAAGCTGCAAGGGAAACGTGCCAAGTAACATATAAATTCACACTTATTAGAATTACACATGACTTCGTGACAGAGCCACTAAATACCAAAAGGGTCTGGGCAGATATACCCAGACCCTAAGAGACCACAAATGTCAGCCCAAACTACTGTAACTAGGAAAATATTAATCACTATATAGAGAGAAGACAAGGTATTCCATGACAAAACGAAATTTAAACAATATCTATTCATAAATTTAGTCATACAGAGACACTATTAGGAACACTCCAAACCAAGGAGGTTAATTTAACTACACCCAAGAAAAAAACAGGAAAAAACTCCACATCAACAAAACCCAAAGAAGGGAAACACATAACACATACACACACACACACACACACACACACACACACACATACTACTACTACTACTACTACTACTACTACTACTACTACTACTACCAACCAACAAAATCAAAATAACAGGAATTAACAATCATTGGTCACTAACCTCACTCAACATCAATGAACTCAATTCCCTACAAAAATATACAGAATAATAGAATGGATTCAAAATTATATTTGGCTACACTGGTATTGACCTTTGTATATTGATGTAAAATTCAGGTTAACTTTTGTTAAGGTATTGTACCTAGATAACACTAAAAAAGGAATGTGAAGTTTTGGATTTTTGTTAGTAACTATCATAAATTGTGTAGGATAATTAAGAAATACAAACTAATAGTCATTCAAGCATGTCATTTTGTTAGGTACTAGGGTAGCTTATCACAGTTATTTTCTAAGTTAATCAGAAATCAAGTTGCTAAGAGACAAGGCAACATTTGCTTATCTAAATATATGGAGACAGATAGGTGGTCTTCAAAAACCTCAAAAGTAGGCAGATGTTGCTTGTCTCTTAGCAGCTTTCTTTCTCATTAGCTTAGAAAATAACTATAAGAGGCTGTCATAGTACCTAACAAAATGACTGGCTTGCATAACTATTAGTTTGCATTTCCTAATTATCCTAAACAGTTTATGACAATTAGTAGTAAAAGGCAGAAACATCACATTTCATTTTTTTTCTTTACCTCCTAACTCTTCCATCCAATTTCTCTGGGGTGGGGTGTCCTTACATAACAGTCCCTCATCTCAGTTGAAAGGTCATATGAGGGCCAAGAGCCTCCTCATTCATTGGGGGTCTACGAGGCAGTACCACCATTGAAAAGTGTCTCATTGCCCAGGAGAGAGAACTAAAAAACAAATAAATAAGCAGACAAATAGATAAAAAAGACTAAAAAATAGAATAAAAATAAAAATATATAAAAAATAAATAAAAAATAAAACATCTATGTCTAAGTTCCCTTTGGTGTGTGTTAGTTGATTGTTCCTGATAGCTGAATAATATTCCATTGTGTAGATGTACCACAATTTTTTAGCCCATTCTTCGGTTAAGGGACATCTGGGTTGTTTCCAGTTTCTAGCTATTACAAATAAGGCTGCTATGAACATAGATGAGGAAACTTCTTTATGATTCCATGAAGAGACATTTCGGTGTATACCCAGAAGTGGTATGGCTGAGTCCTGAGGCAAAGCTATTCCAAGTTTTCTAAGATATTGCCATACTGACCTCCATAGTGGTTGCACAAGCCTGCATTCCCACCAGCAATGGAGTAGGGTTCCCCTTTCTCGACTTGTGCTGTCATTTGAGCTTTTGATCTTAGCCATTATGACAGGTGTGAGATGGAATCTCAGAGTTGTCTTGAGTTGCATTACTCTGATGACTAAGGATGTTGAGCATTTCTTCAAGTGTCTCTCAGCCATTAGTAATTCCTCCTTTGTGAATTCTCTATTTAGCTCCGTCCACCAATTTTGATTGGATTATTTTGTTTCTTTCCATTTAATTTCTTGAGTTCTTTGTGTATTTTGGATATTAGCCCTCTGTCAGATGTGGGGTTGGTAAAGATTTTCTCCCAGTCTGTAGGCTGCCATTTTGTTCGAATGACAATGTCTTTTGCCTTACAGAAGCTTTTCAGTTTCATGAGGTCCCATTTATTGATTGTTGATCTCAGGTCCTGAGCTGTTGGTGTTCTGTTCAGGAAGTTGTCACCAGTGCCAATGAGTTCGAGGGTTTCTCCCACTTTTCCTTCTAGTAGATTTAGTGTGACTGGCCTTATGTTAAGGTGTTTGATCCACTTGGACTTAAGTTTGGTACAAGGTGATAAGTATGGGTCTAATTTCATTCTTTTACAGGTGGACATCCAGTTGGACCAGCACCATTCAAGAAGATGCTGTCCTTCTTGCATTGTGCCGTTTTGGTTCCTTTGTCAAAAATTAGGTGGCCATCAGTGTGTGGGTCTATTTCTGGATCTTCAATTCGATTCCATTGATCTACTGGTCTGTTTCTATACTAATACCATGCTGTTTTTACAACTATTGCTCTGTAGTACAGCTTGAAGTCTGGGATGGTGATACTTCCAGATGTTTTTTTATTGTACAGGATTTACTTAGCTATTTTGGGCTTTTTGTTGTTCTATATGAAATCGAGAATAGCTCTTTCCAAGTCTATAAAAAACGGTGTTGGTATTTTGATAGGAATTGCATTGAATCTATATATTGCTTTTGGTAGGATTGACATTTTTATTATGTTGGTCCTACCTATCCATGAGCATGGGAGATCTTTCCATCTTCTAAAGGCCTCTTCCATTTCTTTCTTCAAGGGCTTGAAGTTCTTGTTGTACAGGTCCTTTATTTGCTTGGTTAGAGTTACCCCCAGGTATTTTATGTTGTTTGTGGCTATTGTGAAGGGGGTTGTTTCCATTATTCCTTCTTAGCCCATTAGTTTGTTGTATAAAGAAGGGCTTATGATTTTTTGAATTAATTTTGTCTCCAGGCACTTTGCTGAAGGTGTTTATCAGCTGTAAGAGTTCTCTGGTGGAATTTTTGGGGTCGCTTATATATATTATCATATCATCTGTAAATAGGGATAATTTGACTTCTTCATTTCCAATGTTTATCCCCTTGATCTCCTTTAGATGTCTTATTGCTCTAGCAAGAACTTCAAGTACTATATTGAAGAGATATGGTGAAAGTGGACATCCTTGTCTTGTCCCTGAGTTTAGAGGAAATGCTTCAAGTTTCTCTCCATTTAATTTGATGTTGGCCACTGGCCTGCTGTATATTGCCTTTATTATTTCTAGGTATAGTCCTTGTATGCCCGTTCTCTCCAGAACTTTTAGCCTGAAGGGGTGTTGGATTTTGTCAAATGTTTTTTTCTGTATCTAGCGAGATTATCATATGGTTTTTTTCTTTCATCTTGTTTATATGGTACATGACATTGATAGACTAAGAGACAAGCAACATCTGCTTACCCTAATATAAGAGATAGATAGGGCCTCTTCAAAAACCTCAAGAGATATGCAGAGTATGGCATTCAAAGATGTTTTTGTAACTTTAGGTTTTTTTATATTGAGACATATCAACTCCTGACAGTACCCCCTATTCTACTCCAAGTAGAAGATGAGCATTGAAGAATCTCCAGTGGGAGATGATTGAATTAGTCTCAAGCCTATCTCTTGGTAGGAAAAGCCACTTACTCCAACTGTAGACAGAATGCTGTCCAAAAAGGACAAAACATGGAAGCAGGTAAGTCAACAGCCTAGCTCTTCCAAGACAGGGTAAGTAAGTCCTTCATAACCCCTGTTCTACAATCAATGTCTGTCAGAGAAACGGGGCCAAACGACTGAAGATTGATGCTGTAATATATTGAAAGAAAATGGGAACTGTCCAGGCAGCCACTGGTATGTCATTTCTTAGTTTTTGAAGCTGCGGGCCCTGTACTTTCTATATAATCAGATATAGTTATCCCTCTCAGGTCTCTGAGGTGGTTGAAGAGTAGATAGCTAGAGTCTCATAATTACATTTTGAGTTGTTTAGGAATCAAAAGGGTTTTCTGGATCTAAGAAGATGTTTTTAAAATTGTGGTGCAAGTTAGTATAAAAGTTGTGTTAGATATAGAACTTTAAACTCATGGAAATGGTTAGATAGTAGAATGTTAAATTCAGTTCCCAAATACATGTGGACTGGACATTGGGAATGTATGCTAAGCCATATAACTCTCATAATTGTGACCTATTTATTTCTGTTGGTTTTGTATTGTATTTGTTGTTATACGAGAAAGAGCCATTTGTTCAACTGAAAGGGGGAACTGTTGGGAGGAAAAGTTATACCTTAAACTTAAAAAAAAAAAGCAGATGTGGGGTAAGGGGGGGAAGAGAGTTAACATTGATAAATTTTATAACTTGCTTAAGGGAGGAGTAGGAAGGGGATTTTGATTGAGATGCAACTTGAAGAAATAAAACATTAACAAATAAATTAAAAAATAACAGGATCCATGATTTTGCTGCATAAAAGAAACATACATTGACAACAATGATAGATATTATCTCAGAGTAAAGGGCTGAAAACATATTTTCTATGCAAATGAACCAAGAAGAAAGTTGAAGTAGCCATTCTTGTATCTAGTAAAACAGACATTCAAGCAAAATTAGTCAAAGAAGATGGGGAAGTACATTTCAAACTCAACAAAGGAAAAATCTACCAAGATGAAGTCTCAATTCTGAACATATATATTCCCAATGCAAGGGCAAGTTCATTCAAAAAAATTACTAATGCTTAAATCACACATCAAACCCCACACAGTAGTAGGGGGAGATGTCAAAATCCTACTCTCATCAATAGAGATATCAGCAAGACAGAAACTAAACAGAGAAATAATGAAACTAAGAGATGTCATGAATCAAATGGACCTAACAGATATCTGCAGAATATTTCGTCCATGCACAAACGAATATGCCTTCTCAGCACCTCATGAAAACTTCTCCAAAGTTGATCATACACTTGGTCATTTGTTAAGCAAGTCTTACAAGAAATATGAAATAATCCCTTGTATCTTATCAGACCACCATATATTAAACCTGGATTTCAACAACAGAAGGCCTACAAAGTCATGGAACCTGAACATCTCTCTATTCATTGATCACTGGGTCAGAGAATAAATAAAGAAATAAATTAAAGAGTTTCTTGAAATTAATGAAAATGAAGGAACAACACATCCAAACTTATACAACACAATGAAAGCAGTGCTAAGAGGAAACATCATAGCACTAAGCACCTTCATAAAGAAATTGGCGAGATCTCATACTAGCAATTTAAAATCACACCAAAAAGCTCTAGAACAAAGAGAAAAAAAATACATACAAGAAAGGTAGACAGCAGGAAATAATCAAACTCACAGCTGAAATCAATAACTTAGAAAAAAGAGAACAATAGAATCAATGAAACCAAGATCTTGTTCTTTGAGAATATCAACAAGATAGACAAACCCTTAGCCCAACTAACTAAAATTCAGAGAGACAGCATTGAAATTAATAAAGTCAGAAATGAAAAGTGGGACATAAAAACAGACACTGAGGAAAACCAAACAATCATAAGATCTTACTTCAAAACCTATACTCCACAAAATTGAAAATCTAAGCAAAATGCATTTTCTTGATAGATTCCACTTACCAAAGATAAATCAGCATCAGATAAACAATTTAAGCAGTCCTACAATCCCTAAGGAAATAGAAGTCATTAAAAGTCTACCAACCAAAAAAAGTCCAGAGCCAGATGGTTTTCACACAGAATTCTACCAGACTTTCAGCGAAGAAATGATATCAAAACTCCTCAAACTGTTCCACAAAATAGAAACAGAAAGAATGCTGCCAAACTCATACTATAAAGGCACAATCACCTTGATACATAAAGCACACAAAGTATAAACAAAGAAAGAGAATTTCAGACCAGTTTCCTTTATGAACTTTGATACAAAAATGCTCAATAAAATACTGGCAATTCAAATCCAAGAACAGATCAAAAATCTCAACCACCATGATCAAGTAGGCTTCTTTCCAGAGAATCAGCAATGATACAACATATGAAAATCTATCAGTGTAATCCACCATATAAACAAACTGAAAGAAAAAAAAAAAACACATGATCATCTCAATAGAGGCTGATGAGCCTTTGAAAAAATCTAATACCCCTTCATAATAAAAGTCTTGAAGAGATCAGGTATATAAGGCCAACACCTAAAGATAATAAAGGCAATATACAATAGTCCTATAGCCAACATCAAATTAAATGAAGAGAAACATAAAGAAATTGCACAGAAATCAGGGACAAAACAAGACTGTTCACTGTCTCCATATATCTTCAGTGTAGTACTTGAGTTCTAGCAAAAGCAATTAACACAACTATATGAGATCAGGGATGAATTGGAAAGGAAGAAGTCAAAGAATCTTTATTCACACATGTTATAAGAATATACATTAGTCTCTTAATTTCTTTGTAAATTTTGAATATTGGCTCTCTGTTAGACGTGGGGATGGTGATATTTTTTTCCCAATCTGTAGGCTGCCATTTTGTTCAAATGACAGTGTCTTTTGCCTTACAGAAGCTTTTCAGTTTCATGAAGTCCCATTTATTGATTGTTGGTCTTAGATCCTGAGCTGTTGGTATTCTGTTCAGAAAGTTACCACCTCTGCCAATGAGTTGAAGGGTTTTGACCACTTTCTCTTCTAGTAGATTTAGTGTGACCAGGCTTATGTTAAGGTCTTTGGTACACTTGGACTTAAGTTTTGTACAAGGTGATAAGTACAGGTCTCATTTCATTCTTTCCATGTTGACATCCAGTTGTACCAGCAACATTTGTTGAAGATGCTGTCCTTTTCCATTATATGGTTTTAGATTCTTTGTCAAAAATTAAGTGACCATAGGTATGTGGGTTCGTTTCTGGGTCTTCAATTCGATTCCATTGATCCACTGGTCTGTTTCTATACGAGTACCATAATGTTTATTACTATTGCTCTGTAGTACAGCTTGAAATCTGGGGTGGTGATACCTCCAGATTTTTTTCTAATGTACAGGATTGATTTAGTCATTCTGTGTTTTTTGTTATTCCATATGAACTTTAGAACTGCTTTTTCCAAGTCTATAAAGAACTGTGTTAATATTTTGATAGGAATTGCATTGAATCTGTATATTGCTTTTAGTAGGATGACCATTTCCACTTCTGGAAATACGTCCAAATGATTCATCACCAAATCACAAGAAAGTTTCCTCATCTATGTTTATAGCAGCCTTATTTGTAATAGCTAAAAACTGGAAACAACCCAGATGTCCCACAACCAAAGAATGGATTAAAGAACTGTGGTACATCTACACAATGCACTACTACTCAGCTATCAGAAAAAACGAAATTATGCAATTTTCAGCCAAATGGATGGAACTAGAGAAGCTCATCCTGAGTGAGCTAACCCAGACTCAGAAGGATGCGCATGGCATCAATGCACTTATATTCAGATTTTAGCCATATAATACAGGATATAATACAGGATAACTATACAATGAATGCACCAAGGAAATATGAACATAGACTTTTTTCCTGTCAATGAGACACTTTGCCCTAGTGGTGCGTCTTTGTAGGCCCCCAGTGTATGAGGAGGCTTTTGGCACTCATATGACTGCTGAACTGGGGTGGGGGACTGTTATGTAGGGACACTCCACTCCAAAGGAGGGGGATGGAAGGGATAGTGGGTAGAGGGTGGGAGGACAGGACTGGGAGGGGTGAAAAGGGAACACTGTGTTGGAGATGTAACCTCAAGTAATAATAAATATTTTTTTACCTTCTTTTTAAAAATAATTTATTTTTTATTTCTTCAAGTTACATCTCAATCACAATCCCCTCCCTACTTCCCCCTCCTGTCCTACCCTTCTACCCTCTTCCCCTTCAATGCCCCCATCCTCTACTTTTTTATTTTTAGTTTAAGATATATCTTTTTCCCCCTAACTGTTCCCCTTTCAGTTCAACCAATGGTTCTTTCTCTTAAACAATAAATACAATACAAAACTACAGAAATAAATAGGTACAATATGAGAGTTATATGGCTTATCATACATTACCAATGTCCAGTCCATATGTATTTGGCACCTGACTTTAACATTCTACTATCTAACCATCTCCATGAGTTTAAAGTCCTATATCTAACTCAGCTTTCATACTAACTTGCCTCACAATTTTGAAAACATCTTCTTAGATCCAGAACACCCTCTTGATTCCTAAACAACTCAAAATTTAACTATGAGACTCTAGCTATCTATTCTTCAACCACCTAAGAGACCTGAGAGTGACAAATATATATGATTATATAGGAAGTGCAGGGCCCACAGCTTCAAAAACTAAGAAATGACACACCAGTGGGTGCCTGGACAGTTCCCATTTTCTCTCCATACATTAGATCATCAATCTTCAGCCACTTGGCCCCGTTTCTCTGACAGACATTGATTGTAGAGCAGGGGTTATGAAGGACTTGCCTGCCATGTCTTGGCAGAGCTTGCTGTCGACTTACCTGCTTCCAAGTTTTGTCCTTTTTGGACAGCATTCCATCTACAGTTTTTCTTGCCAAGAGATAGGCTTGCCACTAATATAATCATCTCCCACTGGAGATTCTTCGATGCTCATCTTCTACTTGGAGTAGAATAGGGGGTGCTGTCAGGAGCTGACATGTCTCGATATCAAAAAATCTTAAGTTAAGAAACAACTTTGAATGATGGTTGGTAGCAAAAGGCCAAAACTTCACATTTCATTTTTAAGCATTACTTGGCACAATACCTTTAAGAAGCGTTACCCTTAATTTTGTATAAGTATACAAAGATCAATACCAATGTGGCCAAATATAATCTTAATTTTGTATCAATATACAAAGATCAATACCTATGTAGCCTAATACAATCTTAATTTTGCATCAATATACAAGGGTCAATACCATTGTGGCCAAATATAATCTTAATTTGTATCAATTTTCAAAGATCAATACCAATGTAATCCAATATGATCTTAATTTTGCATTAATATACAATGGTCAATACCAAATTAGCCAAATATAACATTAATTTTGTATCAATATACAAAGGTATAAGGGCATATTCAATAATCCGTCCTTTTTTCTTGATCTTTCCTATACTATGTCTGTGTCCCAAACATTCTTTTTCATTCTGTGAGTTTATTCTTCATCTGTTTGATGTATGAATACCCATTTGTTAATTATTTGTCTTAGTTCTTGAAGACTGTTACGTAGGGACACTCCATTCCACAGGAGTGGGATGGAAGGGATAGGGGGTAGAGGGTGGGAGGGTAGGATTGGGAGGGGTGGAAAGAAGACTCTGTAATGGAGATGTAACCTGATGTAATAAATATGTAAATTAAAAAAGATTAGATATAGCAATCCCTCCATTATTTTAATTCCCTGAATTGTTTTGACTATTGAGAATTTTATGGTTCTGTGTGATATTTTTCCTATTTCTGTGAGAATGTGATTGTGATTTTTAAATGGGATTCATTTGATCTGTAAATGTCTTTTAGTGGAACAGTCATTCTCACAACAGCTCTTCTCTTTCCATATTTCCAAAAGTTTAAGAAGGGCTGGCCTTACCCCATTATTTGATTGGATTATTTGTTTTTTTGATGTTTCATTTCTTGAGTTCTTTATATATTTTGGAACAGACCAGTCAATTAACAGAATTGAATGGAAGACCCAGAAATAAACCCACACACCTATGGCCACTTAATTTTTGACAATGAAGCCAAACCCATACAATGAAAAAAAGGAAACATCTTCAACAAATGGTGCTCTTCTAACTGGATGTTAGCATGTAGAAGAATGAAAATAGACCCATTTATATTACCTTAAACAAAACTTAAGTCCACGTGAATCAAAGATCTTAACATAAAACCATACATACTAAATCTAATAGAAGAGAAAGTGGGGGGAAAACCTCAAATTCATTGGCACAGGTGACAACTTCCTGAACAGAACATCAATAGCTCAGGCTCTATAATCAACAATGAAGAAATGGGACCTTACGAAACTGAAAAGCTTCTGTAAGGAGAAGGACACTATCATTAGAACAAAACAGCACCATACAGATTGGGAAAAGAGCTATAACTTTTTTTTTTTTTATGCAGGGATACTTTTAACATATCCCCAAACTCTTATTTTTGTTTTCATTTTAGTTTAGTTCCACAAATAATTTATCAATTTCTGTATTTATTCTTTGCATTATTCATCATTCAGTAATGAGACTGTATCTTTTCTACAGAATAGTTTTCTGTCAATTTAAATTTTTATGGTACTGTTGTAAAAATATACAAAGGTATATTGGTTGCTCTTTGGATGGAATGTTCTGTAGATATCAGTTAGGTCAATTTGCAGCATATATCATTTAATTCTAATATATTTCTGTTTATTATGTATATGTATATATGGCTTGCCTATTGGAGAAAGAATGCTAGGTATTGAAATCATGTATATATAATTGTGATGTCAATCTGTGTCTTTGAAACAAGTGGTATATTTTTATGTTTATAGCAATAGTATTTTTTGTTGAACTATTCCTGTGGTTAGAATGTAGTGTCCCTCTTTATCTCTTGTGGCAAACGTTACTTTGAAATCTTTTTGTCAGATATTAGGATAGCAACACCTACTTGATTTCTGTTCCAATTTGATTGGAGAGTTTTTGTCTATTCTTTACTATCATGTGGTCCCTTTCTTTTCTTGTTGCTATCAGATAAATGGATTTTGGTTTTTTGGTTTATTTCGATCCTGTCAATTAACATGTGTATTTTGATTATAAAATTTCTGTAGAATTTGTAAGGTTTAGAGAGAAGATATTGACTTGATCTTTCATATTTTTGGGGTTTTTGGGGGGATTACATCTGGGATTCTGGAGTTCTTTTTTAGTTTCAATTCTGAAGTTGACTGAACAGATTGAGGTAGAGAGAGAGAATGTGTAAGTAGATTGTGCCTAGAGGCTCAAAATGGTTTGTCTAGAATGAAACTAGATGGGAAAAGGTCAAATTTCATGTACAAAATATGTTTTCTGGTCCAACCCTAGAGTGTTGGGTTAGGTTGGATATGGGTTGGTTGAAAGTTTAGATATGGAATTAGATGCTCTTGTGGTATGAAACATACAGAGGGGGAAGTTAAGGCCCTGAGACTATTTGCCATGCAGACAGGGGAGGCAAGACTAGGATTGATCACTGGATGTGGGACCAATTTCTGTTAGGTTGGGTGTTTCGCTTTGATGAAGAGGCTAGAGATGCTCACCAAGACAGACTCTGAGGAGAGCACTTACTACTATTTATTTTCTTCTCCAAAATATGTGTAGAATACATTAGGTTTTTTTATATGCTAATAAGATCTTTAGCCAAACTGTGTGCGAAAGTATAATTTTATATACACTGTGTTAAAACATAACATGTAGAATTAATTACATTGAAATTGATGTAATTATGGAGTCCAATAGTAGGAAAAGTAAATAAGGTTTTAATGGTAGAATTTCAAATTCATGGCTTCCATTTCTAATTTAAAAAATTTATTTTAAGTATCTGTATTTTTAAGTGTCAGTGTTTGTGTGTATTTATGTGTACCATATACCTGTCTGATGCTCATGAAGGACTGCAGATCTCCTGCAAATGGTATTATTGACAGTTTAGCTGTGATGTGTGTGGGTGGTGTGAACCAATGTTGATCCTTTACAAGAGAAGCCAATTCTTTCATCTGCTGAACCATCCATAAGCTTTCATTTCTTGTTCTCATGTGTTTTATATTGAGATAATTCTTTTGATTTTGGCCCTATTATAAATACTATTCAACAATTTTGTCAGTAAATATATAGATGTAATTAATTTATAAATTATTGATTGAGGAGACCAAAGTCCGTCTACTTTGAGTAATCTAGCTTTATGAAATGAAAAAAGTCGTTATTTTTTAATTTCTTTTTATAATTTATTTTTTATTTCTTCAAGTTACATCTCAATCACAATCCCCACCCTACTCACCCCTCTAGTCTCACCCTTCCACCCTCTTCCCCCTCAACCCCCCAACCCCTCCCTTTTTTTTTTTTTTTTTTTTAGTTTTAGGTATATCTTTTTCCCCCCAACAGCTCCTCCTTCAGTCCAACAAATGGCTCTTTCTCTTATAACAATACATATTTAAATATTTTTAAAAGAATATACATTAGTGACTCCCAAATTTCTACCAGAGAGCTAATTCATTTCATGAACACCATCAGCAACATGGTTGGATACAAAATTAAACCAGAAAAATCAGTAGTTCTCCTTTATACAAACAATAGATGGACTGAGAAAGAAATTACGGAAACAACACTTTTTGTAGTAGCCAAAACAAAATAAAATATTTTGTGTAACTCTAACCAAACAAGGGGAAGACCTTCATGACAAGATCTTTAAGTCTCTTAAGAAAGAAATTAAAGAAGATATGAGAAGATTGGAAGATCTCCCATGCTCATTAATATGTAGGATTAACATAGTAAAAATGATCATCTTACTAAAACCACTCTGCAGATTCATTGCAATTCCCATCAAAAACCAACACAATTCTTTACAGACCTTGAAAGAGCAATTCTCAGCTTCATATAAAAAAAATTAAAAAAAAATTAAAAAAGCAAGATAACAAAAACAATCCTGTACAATAAAAGTAACTTCTGGAGGTATCACCTTCCATGACTTGAAGTTATACTATGGAGCAATAGTAACAAAAATGTTATGGCATTGGCACAAAAATGGACAGGTTGATCAATGGAATCAAATCAAAGATACAAAGACTCAGATATAAACCCAAACACCTATAGACATTTGATTATTGATGAAGTCAAAATCATACAATGGAAAAAAGAAAACATCTTCAACAAATGGTATTGGTCTAACTGGATGTCTGCATGTAGATAAATGCAAATAAGACACATTTTTATCACCCTGCACAAAAGTCAAGTCTAAGTGGATCAAAGACCTCAAAAACATACATTAAATAATTCTAATAGTAGGAAAAAATGGGAAAAGGCTTAAAATCATTGTCACGGGAGAAAACTTCCTGAGCCAAACACCAATAGCTTAGGCACTAAGATAAAAAAATATTAAATGGAATCTCATTAAACTGAAGCTTCTATAAGGCCAAGTACACTATCAGGAGAACAAAATAGCAGCACACAGATTGGGAAAAGATCTTCACTAATCATACATCTGACAGGGCTAATATCCAAAATTTATAAAGAACTTGAGAAGATAAACACCAACAAACCAAATAATCCAATCAAAAAATGGGGAACAAAGCTAAACAGAGAATTCACAAAAGAAAAATCTCTAATGGCTGAGAGACACTTGAAGAAATGCTCAACATCCTTAATCATCAGTGAAATGCAACTCAACTTGGATTCCATCTCTCACCTGTCAGGATGTTGAGTCCTTTGGGAACATACCAAGAGATGGGATAGTTGTGTCATATTGTAGATACATAGAAAAATGGAAACTTTATTCACTATTGCTGAAATTGCAAATTCCTGAAAATAGATGTGTAAAATTCTTTGAAACCTAAAAATGATTTTCATATATCCAATCTTCTTTCTTTCATAAAGAGTTCAAATCTTTCTGCCTTAGGATGGTGGTACTTGAAGTAGGCTGCCTCAAGTAACAATCAGTATAATCCTCCCTTGTTATGTCCCTAGATCAACGTAATCCAGATGATTCCTCACTGTGATTTACTTTACTGAGGCAACTCTATATTTGTGAAGTTGACAACAAAAACAAGCACAAAAAACTGTCCAAAAGGAAATACACACACACACACACACACACACACACACACACACACACACACAAACATACACATATAATTACCTATATAAAATTAATATATATATATGTATTTAAATGTATTTGGAAATCCATTTATTTGTCACTAGAATAAAACATATAATTCATGTTTTAAAATAATTGGAAGAGAGATACTCTACATGGTTGAAAAACTACTCCTGGGAAAGATGGGATATTAAACAAAAATCCCAGTGCCAGGTGTGTCACACCTCCTTACAAATTATTATCAGGAAGACTCCACAGGCCTCCCAAGCCATACATGCTAATATCATTCCTCCATGTTGCGCGATACAACTAAATCCTATTGTTGAAGTAATCATACAAGTTGATTGCATGACACAGATAAATAAACCTGAAATAGCTGGAAATTTCTTCCCTGATGGCAAGCTTTTATAGTGCTATAATGTGCTATGCTGATTGCCTTTTAACATAATTTTAAAAAATGAAGTAATTTATTAACTTGTTATTTTTCAACCAATGCCTAATTGGAGCCTAGTCCCCTAGGTTTGACTCCTCTGGGCTTCATCACAGTTGAATAAGCAAATATAAACAATTTATAGTATCATTATTCACAAAAAACTCAAACCTTCAGTTGCTGTTCTTTGGGTAAGAATAAATATCAGACAATCTGAGGAAATGTTGAGTCTAGAACCTAACATTTCAAATATAACAATGTTATTTTATACTAAACATTAGGCACTGCAACTTTTGATTATTTCCTGTCCTTTTAAAAAACAATCTACTAACAGATCTGTTTATGAATAATATGCCAAGCTTCTTAGACAAACAAGAAAAAAGCCAGAGAATATTGAAATCAAGTTTGTACACCAAAAATGAGTTTTTGTTGTAGGATGTGCATTATCAGTCTCTTGCTATATGTCACCCCAAAGAAAAAGGAATCATTAATCTGTTACTAGAGATCATAAAATATTGACATATTTAATACTGAGGTTCTTTCATTTTTATATGACTAGGAAAACAATAACATTTAAATTTTGCATATTAACTATTTAATCTAACAATCAATTGAAACAATTACTTATTTAATTTAAAATTTCCAGATTTAATTATCTGAAAATACTAAAATATAGTAAGACATGAATTTTGTTTAAATTCTTTGAGACAAGGATTAGGGAATCTAATTTTACTGAGAATTATTGTGGCAGGTGATAGTGTTTTCATAACAAACTTAAAGTGAATACACTGTGATGGACATTGTACTAAGTTGTGGCTCTGGTAAAAATGAAATACAAAATTTCCCAAAAGGTAAGTATGGAGAAATGTGCACAGAAGTTTGATCTTCCTGCAACTATTTGATAGAAATAAATTATAAATATTGCCCTCTTACATATATATCATTTAAATATCGTGTTTAGGTATATGAAATTCTGTCATTTGTAACAATACACACAAGTAAATTTATATTAATTTAGGAGCGTGTTATACAGTGTTCAGCTGTCCGTTATAAAGACTACAAATTGTTTTGGCTATAGACCTTGGATTACACTTTATTACTGACTTCCTCAAACCTTCATCTAGTGAAGACACATCTAGTACAAAAATCTGATTTATGAGAAACTGAACTCCAATTCCTCAATTACCAAAAGAATAAACAAATATATTTTGAAAAGATCACTAACCATGTTCATTTTCTTTAAAGAATACCTCATGGAGAAGTGTTAGTGTGGCTTATACCAGTAACCAAAGCTTTTGGGTAGCTGAAGTAGGGTGACTCTATGAGGTAAAGGCTATCTTGGACTATACAGTTCAATAAATCTTACATTTACCTCTGCAAAACATATAGGTCTTAGATTAAATTTTTAACAATTAATTTGTGTTCTAAGATGTTTTATAGGGTATTATCCATGTATAATGCATTGAATAATCAAAGTATATCAGTATATTCTATAATTTGGTTGTTAAAGATTCAATTTGGGTATATTTTTTCTAATAAAGAATTATCTCAAATTATTAATGAGTTTTAATATCCACTGTCCAATTTTATGCAGATTTTAACAAATTATTCTTTAGAATTTTTGACATATTTAGAATTATGATTCTAGTACAATCCACTGTTTATATGCAACAACTCAACAGGGACTATGTCATAGGTAATTTTTTTTTGTACCAAAAGCATTTTTTGTTTTATTGTAGCATAAAATAAGAATACTTAATAGTATTCAGTTGGAGATTTGCAGTTGACATAAAGTTTAAGAAGGAATATATTGGTATTATATAATTATATGTGTAACACACACACTGAGACACACAGAAAGAGATGAGAAAGATACAATGAAAAGTTAAAAGACCATGAATTTTAAAGAACATTCAGGGGAAAGGTACATAGGACTATTGGAAGAAGAAAGGTGAGCAGAAAAGGATGTAATAATGTTATCATATAAAAATGCAAATTAAGCCGGGCGGTGGTGGCGCACGCCTTTAATCCCAGCACTTGGGAGGCAGAGGCAGGCGGATCTTTGTGAGTTCGAGGCCAGCCTGGTCTACAAAATGAGTCCAGGCCAGCCAAGGATACACAGAGAAACCCTGTCTCGAAAAACCAAAAAAAAAAAAAAAAAAAAAAACAAACCAAAAAAAATGCAAATTAAAAAATACAATGAGTTAAGACTATGTATAAAACAGGGATCCAATATGGGTCTGAGCTAGGTTGTCTGTATATATGTTGTGGTTGTGAGGCTTGGTGTTCTTGTGATGCTCCTAAGAGTGGGAATGGGCATTTCTCTCACTCTTCTGCTTGCTCTTCTGACCTTCTCCCCCTGATGGGTTGCCTCATCTAGCCTTGTCATGAGGGTCTGTGCTTAGTCTTAATGTAACTTGCTATACTGTTCTGCAGATATCTCTAGGAGGCTTGCTCTTTTCTGAAGGCAGTCAGAGAAAGAATGGATCTGGGGGAGAGGAAAAGTGAGGGAAAGGACTTTGAGATGTTGAAGATGGGGAAACTGAGATCAGAATATAATATATGAGAGAAGAATGTTTTAAAGTATTATAAAAATAAAAATAAGCACTGTACTGGGGACCTACAAGGCAGGCAGGGGTGGCGGGGCTTCCACATCCAAGGGTCATGGCTGAGATGGCAGCCAGAAGAGATGATAAGGAGTCAGTACAGGGAGGGAGAGAGGCACCATGGTCAAGGGAATCTCACAGCTCTGATTGACTAGCAACCAGATGTTTCTTTACTTATATTGGTTTCACAGAACAGAGACAGACTAATGATTATCCAAGTGGTATTGATTATTTGTTTGATTTTTCATTAAATATTCAGGGATACAAGCTCTATCACAATTAGAAAATAAAACCACAACTGATATTATTATCATTATTATTATTATCCCTATAACTTTAAACAAAGAATCTAAAGAATGTCTTTTGCAAAGAAAAGACATTTAATATATGACAGCCAGCTTTTAGGCTGGCAGTGTTTGTATTTTCAAATAATCTAGATAAACAAAGAATAACTCAGCTGGTCTTTTTATGAATAACAAATACTAATGTCTAACTTCTTTTGCTGTATCTTTCTTCATCTACCTTATATAGTAGGAAAAGTTTATTTTAGTCAATCTATCTTATTGACTAAGTTGTAACCCTCTAGAAGTGTACTCTATTATTAAACTACATATGCAGGGATCTCTAAGCCTATAATAAGAATCTGTAACCTATTCTCCTGACAAGTCAGAGTTTGTCCATTTTCTCTTTACCCTGCAACAATTATACTGTTTCAATTTGCTCAGAGACAAAAACCCCAAGAAGACTACTAGAGTAATGGTCTCATCTTGCTAGGTGCTTATCTGTGCTTAATGATTACCATGGCATAAGAAAGACTTCCAAATAGTGCCCAGATAATTTGGGGATTTTCCTAAAAAGACTGAGACAACATTTTCTCAGGAAAAGACATAAAACAAATGATAATGCAGAAAGTCCCCAAAAATGCAATACACAGAGACCACAACCCAAAAGTCAGAGGTAGGATAACAACAATAGCATCAATCCACTAAGCTTTGCTGGAACTGTGTCAAGCATTTGTACTGGCTTCATGATTCTTATCATTTCCAGTAGTTATGACTGTTCCAACAATGGGTATATATACATACATACCCTCCATGTCATTCTGCAATGAGTGGCATATTAAAACTCAAATCATTGCATCATTATCCTCTGTTCTACTTCTTAAAGTCATGAGATATGTTTGTGTATTCATTCCTCTCTCCATCTGAAAGTGTTTGCATTTCTGTATAAATACACATCTCACCTCATTCATTGCAAAACTACTGTAAACTTTTTACAGTAATATGAACAATGTTTTGCTGATTACTTTCAATTTCTTCTATGAGATTTCTACATGGAAAACATCACTGAAGTCACTGAATTTGTACTGAAAGGCTTCACAGACAATGCTGACTTGGAGATTCTTTTATTCGTACTCTTTCTAGCAATTTACCTCTTCACACTCATGGGGAATTTAGGACTGATTGCTCTGGTGATTGGGGATTCTCGCCTACACAACCCCATGTACTATTTTCTGAGTGTGTTGTCCTCAGTGGATGCCTGCTATTCCTCTGTTATTACACCACAAATGGTTGTTGACTTTATGTCAGAGAAGAAAGTCATTTCCTTCATTGGCTGTGCTGCACAAATGTTTCTGGCTGTTACTTTTGGAACAACAGAATGCTTTCTTTTAGCAGCAATGGCTTATGACCGCTATGTGGCCATTCACAACCCACTTCTGTATGTAGTAATTATGTCACCCAAAGTATATATGCCACTCATCATTGCTTCCTATGCTGGTGGAATTTCACATGCTGTTATTCACACTGTGGCCACTTTCAGACTGCCTTTTTGTGGATCCAATGAAGTCAGTCATATTTTCTGTGACATTCCTCCTCTTCTGGCAATTTCTTGTTCTGACACCCACATCAACCAGCTTCTCCTCTTCTATTGTGCTGGATGTATTGAGATAATCACTATCCTGGTTGTCCTGATGTCCTATGGCTTCATTCTATCGGCTATTCTGAGGACACACTCTGCTGAAGGTAAAAGAAAAGTGTTTTCTACATGTGGCTCTCATCTAACTGCAGTGTCCATTTTTCATGGTACCGTTTTTTTCATGTATGTGAGACCAAGTTCAAGCTATGCCTTGGAACATGACATGGTAGTGTCTATATTTTACAGCATTGTAATTCCCATGCTGAATCCTCTCATTTACAGTTTGAGGAACAAAGATGTAAAAGAGGCAATAAAGAAAAGGTTTGGTAAAAGAGTAATTTCTGGGTAAAACAATATTTTCTATAAATCTTATGTGAAAATCATATTCTCTAAGAAATATGAATATTTATGTTGAAAAATTTTCTTTTATTCATCAATATATTTCAATCCTCAGTAGACAAAGTAAATGAATTAATTAATGGCTCTATCTTCATTTCAATACAGAAAGACTATATATACATATTCTTTTTCATATTCATAATCATATATCTTCATATGTATATATTACATGGTAATGATACTACCTGAAATGAACAGTGTAAAAATACATACATGTACATATATATGTATATATACATATATTTGTTTTGATATACTTATATATCCATATTCAGGTAATATTCAACATAATTTTACATTGTTTCATTTCTTTTTCAATCCTTTAAATTCTCTCATATTTAATTTTATACAATTTTAATGTTATACACAATGGCTAAATAAAATGTGTTTGTTCTTTTCGGTTCATGTTTAAGCTGTCAGGTTGGCTACACTTTATGAAGGTAGCTTCTGACATTCTGACAGGGTCGCAGTTTTTCTGCCCTTCTGTAACGCCCTCTGAATCTTAGTGCAAATGTCATTGTATTCATTGGGAATGGGAATAAGAACTATACAAATTGATTGGTTGTAGTTTTCTGTAACAGTAAAGACTGTACTGGAAACATAGATTTAAGTAACACTATACATAATGAGAGGTTGTGTTTACGAATGTGTGTGTGTGTGTGTGTGTGTGTGTACATATATGCATGTAACAGAAAGAATAAAAAAAAGAGGTCATAAATTTGAATGAGAGCAAGGAGTGGTATGTGAAAGTTGAGTGAGGGTGAGAAAGGGGAAATATTAGATCATTGGAATCTGGAGTAACAGGAAGTTTCAGGTTGATTCATATGAATGATGAAAGCAAACTCTAGTCCTTTGCAAGAGCAACAAGTCTATTTAATCACTGAGTCATCTCTCTAGCTCCAATGAGTGTTATACTTCTTAATGCAAAACTATATGCAAATTTTCATCTCTTGGTTTGTATGTGTAAGATAGTGTTCTGCTCTTCTACTAAATGTAATGAACAAAGTCATCCACTGTGCCTGAAATGGACAGTCACTACTTCATAACTCCAAATCTCCTCTACTCTCCCTCCTGGCAAATTGCCCACCATGTGGTGCTGAGTCCTGAGTACCTGAAAGATAAGCCAGGCTGGATCACCCTACAGGCATGCCACTGCCTCCCACATCCATTACCAAAGCTTCTGTTCTCATTCTACTTGGATTCATTTTAACCAGGAATACAACTCTTACCAGAGTTTCTACTCTTCCTCAACCAGAGCTCCTGACTTTATCAGTGCTTCTACTCTTCCATCACCAGGAAGTTTGCCCTTCCCTGAACTTTGTCTTTGACTGATTAATATTCTACATTCCTATCCAGGACAAGTACCCATCACACTGACCACAAATCCTAGGGCTGCATCAGAGACTCTAAGTTCTCGCAAATCAAGTGATTCCAGGAATGCTAGGCACTCAACTGTACTCTCCACAATGGCTTTGCCCACAGTTTCAAAAGAACTTTTGCTTTTTTCTTTTCCTTTGATTGACTAGATTCTGTAATGTATATGACTCAGATTTGCAAATATGAGGATTACCAACATTGTTGACCTCTTTACAATTTTAAAATATTAATTATTGTTGGTGATATTACATGAAACAATAATACAAATAATTTTAATTTATAAAATTATTTGACAAAATACAATTTGAATAGCAATACACAATCTTAAGATTGTACTTGTGATTTTAAAATTCTTTTTATGTTTATTACTTCAAGTTATATCTCCATCACAGTTCCTCTCCTCCACCCCTCCCAGTCCCACCCTTCCAATCTCTCCCCCTTATCCCAGAACTATAATTCTTTTTTGAATAATTAGGCCACAATTATTAAAATTATAAGGTATAATATATATTCCCAATGTCAAATCCATTCAAATTTGGCAACTAATATTAATATTCTATTATCCATCTATCTTCATGAGTTTAAAGTTCTATACCTGATAACCCACAATTTGTTCATCATTTTCTCCTCTACCTACCATGACAAATGAAAAACAATATATCTTTTTGGAAGTTGCCTTCAATTTCAAGATTCCCATCACTATTCTGTCAGAAATGCAACATTGATCCTAAATGAAACTGACAGTTTAAGTCACCTAATATGTAACATACATTCTATTTATTAATCCACGTTATCAAAGTGAGGAAAAGGGCTTCTCACAAGGCACTGAAAAATAATAATATACAACAAACCACCCGAGAACATGACAAATGTTATTAACCACCTTAAAAAGCGTTCCTTAACCATATCAATCTTGATTATATTGTAATTATAAATCAGGAGTATAGTACATACATATTCATTTCATTTTTTAAAGATTTGTTTATTTATTTATTATGTATACAGTATTCTGTCTGCATGTATGCCTGCACTCCAGAAAGGGGAACAGGATCTCGTTGTAGATAGTTATGAGCCACCATGTGGTTGCTGGGAATTGAACTGAGGACCTTAACTTCTGAGCCATCTCTCCAGCTCTTTCACTTCATTGTCTAATCCTTCCCCAATGTGCTGAATTACAGACACAAAACATGAGTTTCTCTATAAATATCAGAACTTGTTTGCTTTTGGTGGTGGTATGGGTTCTCCTTTTCCCTCAGTATTGAGTGGTTTGGAGTATTATGGAGTATTGGATAATGCAGACCAAAGAAAGCTGATGATTATCTCAGTAAAAAATCACATTGCATCTGCTTTCCTACCTACCCTGTCTACCACTCAGTTTTCTCCCTCCACCTACTCCCATTGTCTATTTTATATACCCTTCTTAATGAAATTAAAGCATCCTCCTTTGGGCCCTCCTTGTTACTTATATGCTCTAGGTCTATGGATTGTAGCAATGTTACCCTGTACTTTATGGCTAATATCCACTTGTAAGTGACTATATACAGCATGGATCAAGTGGGGAGAGGGATAAAGTAGTAGGGAAAAGAGCTAGATTCAATGGGAGGCATCTTTGGGATAAGCTAGTAGCCTAAGATAATGGAGCCCCCACAGGAATCTATGAAGGTTCCCCTAACTAAGAGTCCTAACAATAGAGGATATGGAACCTGAAATGGCCACCTGTTGCAACCAGGCAAGTCATACAATGAAGGGATGGGGACACCAGCCCAGCCACAAAACATTTGATCCACAAATTTTCCTGTCTATAAGGTATGCAGGGATATGGATGGAGCAGAAATTGAGGGAATGTTCAAACAATGATTGGTCCAACTTGAGACCCATGCTATGAAATACAGCCCATCCCTGGCACTATTAACAATATTCTGCTATAATTGCAGACAGGAGCCTAACTGTCATCTGAGAGGCTTCACCAGCAGCTAATGGAAACAGATGCAGAGATCCACAGCGAAACATTAGGCAGAGCTTGGGGAAGTTTGGAAGAGAGAGAAGAAGGATTGAAGTAGTCTAGAAGTTAAGGACATCACCAGAAAAGCTACAGAATCAACTAACCTGGCCCATAGTGACTCACAGAGACTGAATCGCCAACCAGAGAGCATGCTTGGGACAGAACTACTCCCTCTACACATATGTAACAGATGTGAAGTTTAGGCTACATTTGAGAGCTCTAACAGTGGGAACAGGGCCTGTCTCTGACTATGTTGTCTACCTTTGGATCCCTTTTCTCAAACTGGGCAACCTTGTACAGTCTTGATAGAAGATGTATCTAGCCTTACTGCAACTTGATATGGCAAGGCTGGTTGATATCCATAAGAGACTTCCCTTTTTCTGAGGAGAAATCCACCAATTGGAGGGGTGGTTGGGAAATAGGGGGAGGTGAAGTGAAGAGGGACTTGGAGGAGAGGAGGGAATTGAGGCTCCAAATGGGATGTAAATTGAATTAATTAATTAATTAATTAGTTGAAAATAAACTGTCATACTCTATAGGGGATTTGAACATCATGCCAAAAAGTTTCTTCATGGTGTGTGAGTGAAGCCCATTACGTCTTTGTTTTGGGGACTTAGAGGAATCAGGATGTCAGTGATCACAAATATTTGAGTGAAAAGTAAGTGAATTAATTTACCTAGAGAATGTCTTCCCTGTCTATTTTCAACAGATCTGTCTAAATCCTAGATCTTCATACACATCTAGGTTCCCTCCTCACAAATGTAGATAATCCCAGAAACCCATTTCCTTTCTCCAAGGCCAAACTTTACTCTGCCCTGGTCTTAAAATATTGAACAATGGAAATCTTCTGAACAATAAGTGAATTTCTAATTCACTTAGTATAGTCTTGTTCTTCTCTTCTTAATAATTAATGTTGCTTCATGAAAGGTAGTATTGTATATCTAACCTTAGTCTGTTTAGCTGCAATGGAAGGTTTATGTAAATGAGCTAAGGGTGTGTGTCTGTGTGAACACAACAGTGACAGGAAAATGCCACCATGCTCTATGCATAGCAATCAGAACCGACTGGATTTGGCATTTATGAGACCTGTGGATTCTAGATAATTTGTAGGTTATGACCCTGGAACCCAAGAGCCCTGGCTCTCTAGAGTCCCACCTGCTTTTTAGCACTTTTTGCTTCTATAAAAATGTGGACTTTTCTTTTACTGGTAAATAATATTCTTCCTATTTGTGTGAAACATACCAACAGAGTTCTTTTTGAAGGAAAAAAACAAACTGGAAAAAAAAACCTGGATGAACTAGACTCCTAAGTAGGTATTTTATTAAATTAAATAACATTCTAGTTGTACAACTGAAATCAATCACAAATGGCTTAGAGAGGAAACAACCTCTAGAAACTTACTTTCCTCCCCCCAAAAATTCTAACACGAAACACAGTTATTTTCAACATTTTCATTTAAGATTTATAGTTTACTTATTTTATGTGTATGCCTGTGTGCTTGTATAACTTTATGTGTACTACATGAGTAGGAGAACCTATAGAGGCTAAAAGAGGGCATCTGATACCCTGAAGCTTAATGCTGCAGTGAGCTGCCATGTAGTTCCCCTACAATTTGGAGCCATTCAATACTCCAAACCACTTCTGATCCATCTCTTCAGGACCTATTTCCCAAATTTTGAAGAATATTTCTCTGATATTACAGGTTAATAAGGGTATTATATATGTGAACATTCTTTGTGAACTGTTATTTCATAAATTTATAAATATGTAAAAGCTATATTACAGAGATTAAAATTATGACAAGACTTTGTATTTCATTTGTTTTGAAAATACATAATATCAACCACAAGATTAAGGAAAAATAAGAGATGGTCATAGTCCTCTACCTGAGGATCATATTAAGTTTCTGCCTTCAATAAGGAAGGAACTTTCTCCATGCTATATAGGTGCTAACAATAAACATCCAGAAAAACATTCCATAAATGGAAAATATCACACAGAAAATTAAATAAAATCCAGGGACAAATCAAATTTAGAGAAGGAAAAAAATAATGCAAAAGAAATGAACTAAAAGATTACCAGTTTTTGGTGCTCAATAAAATGAGAGTTTTAGAGTACTTTCATTTGTCTTATACTTTCTCCACACATTTCCCATTGTTAAGAGGATTTTATTTAATATAATTATGAATAAAATTGCCTGTATATTATTTCATTTTAAAGGAGTTTGTATTTTATCATAAGATTACATTATTTTCCCTTTCCAACACTCCCCAAGCTCTCTTTTCTTTTCTTTTTTATCATTATTTTATTGATTTGATTATTTTAAATCCCAATAGCAACACCACTAAGTCTCTCCTCCCAGTCCCACCCTCACAGCCACTTTTCCCATATCCCCTCCACCTGGTATCAACCCACTCTGGCACATCAACTCACATCAGTGCCTCCTCTTGTACCTAGGCAAGACAAGGCAGCCCTGCAAGTGAAACAGGATCCAGAGGTGGCCAACAGAGTCCAAGTAAGAGACAGGTCCTGCTCCAATTGTTAGGGGACCCATTTGAGGACCACATAGAGCATAAACTTCATATGTTTAGGGGGCCTATGGCCATTCCATGCATGTTCTATGATTGTTGTTTCAGACTCAATGAGCCCCCATGAGCCAGGTTAGCTAGCTATGTAGGTCTTTTTGTGTCCTTCCCCTAACTCTTCCACAAGATTCCCTGAGTTCTGCCTAATGTTTGGGTGTGGGTCTCTGCATCTCTTTCAATTATCTGCTGAATGAATCCTCCCTGAGAGCAGCTGTAGCAGATTCCTGTCTACAAGGATAACAAGGTATCGGTATCAGTATCATTCATAGTGTCAGGGCTTGGATCTGTCACATAAGGTAGGTCTCAAGGTGGACCAGTCATTGGTTAGCCATTCACAAAATCTCTGTTCCATCTTTTAACCATGAATATCTTGTAGGGAAGAAAAATTTGGGTCATGAGTTTTGTGGGTGAGTTGATGTCCCCCTCCCTCCAGTGGAAGTCCTGCTTAGTTATAGAATGTGGTCAGTTCAGCCTCAGTGGCCCCTTCTCCTAGGAGTCTCAGATAGGGTCAATCCCATATCTTCCTAGGAGCTTGTCCCAATGATGCACCAACACCAATTTCTCTTTTCTCTGGGAGCCCTCTCAGCTCCCCATCACTGCTTTCCCCACACCTGATTCCTACCCCTCCTTATTCCCTTCTCCATCCCTTCTCTCACCCAGTACCCTCTCTCCATCCACTTCTGATGTCTATTTTATTCCTCTACTTAGCAGGATTCAAACATCCTCCCTTGAGCCCTCCTTGTTACTTATACTCTTTGGGTCTGTGGATTGCAGCATGGTTAGCCTATGCTTAATGGCAAATACACACTTATGAATAAGCACATACCATTTATATCATTCAGGGTCTGGGTTCCCTCACTCAAGATGATCTTTTCTACTTGCATTCACTTGGTTGCAAATTGTATGATTTCATTGTTTCTGGTGGCTAAGTAGTATATTTCATTGTATAAATGTGCCACCATTTCTATATCCATTCTTCATTTGAGGAACATAAAGATTGTTTTCAATCTCTGGTTACTATTAATAAAGCTGCTACAAACTAGTTGAGCTAATATCCTTGTGGTTTGGTGAAGCATCTTTTGGGTATATTCCCAGGAGTGGTATAGTTGGGTCTTGAGGTAGAACTATTAACAATTTTCTGAGAATGTGCCAGATTGATTTCCAAAGTTGTACTAGTATGCACTCCCACCAACAATGGAGTGTTCCTTTCCTCCATATACTTACTAGCATGTCTTGTCACTTGAGCTTTAGATTTTAGCCATTCTGATAGATGCACAACAGAATCTCAAGAGTCATTTTGATTTGTACTTCCCTGATCATTAAGCAGTTTGAGCATTTCTTTAAGTGTTTCTCAGCCATTAGAAATTATTCTGTTGAGAATTCTTGGTTGAGCTCTGTACCACATTTTTAATTGGGTTATTTTGTTTGTTGGTGTTTAATTTCTTGTGTTCTTTATATATTTTGAATATTAGCCCTCTGTTGATGAAGATCTTTTCTCAATCTCTAGACTGCCATTTTGTCCCATTGACCATGTCCTTTGTCTGACAGAATCTTTTCAGTTTCATGAGGTCCCATTTACTAATTGTTTATCTTAGTGCCTGAGCAGTTGGTGTCCTATTCAGGAAGTTGTCTCCTGTACCAATGCATTCACATCTTTTCTTCACTTTCTCTTCTATTAGATTTAGTGTATTCAGTGTTATATTAAGATCTTTGATCCCTTTGAACTTCAGTTTTGTGAAGGGTGATAAATATGGATCTATTTGCATTCTTCTACATGTAGACATCCAGTCAGATGAGCACCATTTTTGAAGATGCTTTCTAGTTTTGAAAGTTTTGATTTCTTTGTCAAAATCAACTGTCCATAGGCATGTGGGCTTATTTCTGGGTCTTTGATTTGATTCCATTAATCAACCTGTTTCTCTTTATACTAATACCATGCAGTTTTTCTTACTATTGCTCTGCAGTACAACTTGAAATTGTACAGGATCAATTTGATTATCCTGGGTTTTTAATTTTTCCTATAAAGTTCAGAATTGTTCTCTTTTCAAGATAATGGCTTCTTTTTTCTTTAATTCTTGTCACACACACACACACACACACACACACACACACACTCCTAAGAATTACTTGTATTTTTTTTCTGTGTTATGTTACCTTTATGCATATGGGCTCAGAGAAATTATATCAATAATTCCTAAATAGAACTTATTGATTAATTACGTGAAGTTTAATTCATTATATTTGTAATCTTACATACAGAAAATTCTCAAATTGCTTCCCCATTCCCCAAGCACAGAAATTAAACAAAAAAATAACTTGGCAGGTTTTGAGTAAAAAGAGCCCACATTAGCTCATCTATTTGAACATGGGCTTTAATTTTTGGCTGTTTGGAAGGAATTAGTAAGTGTGGATTTGTTGGAGGTGTTGTGTCACTGGGAGAGAGCCCTGAAGTTTCAAAAACTTGCACCATTTCTAGTGATCTCTCTGTGATTCTTGCCTGTGTATCAGGATGAAAGCTTCTAGCTGCTACTCCACTGCCATCCCTGCCTGTTTGCGGCCGAGGTCTTCATCATCAGGGGCTTGAACACCTTTCGCTCTAGAGCTGTAAACACCAAATAAACCCTCCCTTTAATTATGTTACTCTGGTCATGTAATTTTATTATAGCAATGGAAAACTAAGTCAAAAAACAGAATAGCAGAAAGGGTTATTGCTGCAAAATATTGACTTTCTTGTTTTTTGGGAAAACTTGAATGAATTTGGGACTTTCAACTAGAAAATAATTGAACCCTGTAAGCAGAACTTGGTCATCCCAATATGAGTTTGTAGGACAGTAGTCCTGGGAGCTCTGTGGACTGTGGAATGCTAGCTCAAGAGGTTTCAAATAAGAAAAACATATAAACAACTATTCTAGAGATCACACTTGTGATATTTTGGCAGAGAATGTGGCTTCCTTCTACCCTAATCTTAAAAATCATCCTGAGGATAATTGAAAAGGACTAATTAGTAATGGACTAATCTTTGGGAATAATTGCAACATTGACTCTGTCTTTGGTAGTTAGTAGGCACTCTTGAGTGAACCTACAACAAAAAGATAAAGTTTGGCAGAAAGAAACACAAAATGTACATTTGAAGAAAAAAAGAGCACCAGAGGTGAGGTTTGTACTGGAAGGGAAAGACAGATCAATCAAAGCCTGATTAGCATTGGGGTAAAGGCAGTGAGTACCCTCAAGACAAGACCCTATCTATGAAAGTTTCCAACCTGTGAAAGGAAAAATCCCAAGGAATTTTCTATTCCTAGAAAGGAACAACAAAAGAAAGGTGCTAAAAATATGATTGAAGGCATAATTCCAAATGAGTAGATAACAGCAATAAAGGGAGTGTGGAATATTGGTCTGAAATTAGGGAGAGCCATTCATGTCAGGTAATATGTGCCTGGGAAATCCCTGCAATAAGGAAATGAGAGCATAAACATACCTGAGAGGCCTTTGTTAAGGCTGTGAAAGTGAAGCCCAAGTAGTTTTGAAACCCTAAGGTATTTGAGGAACAGATCTATGAGATATAGGACAAGAAAAGTCACACACAGAGAACAGAACCAATGTAGGAGGAAGACAGCAATTTATTTGTCCCCCATAAGTTCCTGGGCATATTCAAATGCTTTTAGTCAAACTTTATCCTAAAAGTATGCTCAAAATGCTTTTAGTCAAACTTTAGTTTTGCCCATAATCTGTCATGGTCTAACACAGTTTCAAGGTCCTAAGTCCAATGTCTCTTCTGCTAAAATATCGTTTAGGCAATAATAATATTATTTGAAGTGCAAAAGTTTTATTTATTATTGTGTATGTACATATGTGAGCACATAAGTGTGAGTGTGTGTATGAGAGAGGGAGTGTGTGTGTAGACATCAAAGGATGATTTTCATGAGTAAGTTGTCTTTTTATATAATGGGTTCTTGGTTTGAACTCACATCTTCAGGCTTGTCTGACAAGTTAATTTACCCAATCTTGCCCAGCCAATTCCAAAATTTTATGAGCAAAATGTAAGAATTATTACTGTGATTCCTATAACAAATCTAAAGTCAAACCCAAGTCAATTAGTGTACAACCTCCAGGCAATTTATTAAGCATTCAAATGCTTTAGGGATAGTCATCAAATTGCTTGCAATCCTACAGGGAGACTATCAGAAGTCAAATAAAAATCTATAAACTGTTATTTAAAAATATGCATTTTGGAAATACATGACAGAATAAAGAGAAAAAATTAGTTCAATTGAAGAAAGATAGAATGATGAGATACACAGTGTTGTATTATCTACAGGAGTGGTCACATGTACTTTGGGTTTGATATCTACTGTAAGAGCTCATATCCTGTTCTTTTTCTGTGATTCCTACTGCATTATAACATGTGAGGAACACAGATTCTTTGTTGTTTCATATTTACTCTTGAATATACTCTCCAGTGTTTAGAGGTTAAATATTCATGTATATGTTTGATTCACTAAACTGAATTAGTGCTTTTAAAAGTACATTTAGTAGAACTATAATTTTATCTATAGATTTCAAAAGTAAGTGGAAAATAAAGTTGAGTAAATAGAAGTTAATACTTTAGAGAGAAAAATTGAAAGTTTTTCTTTTGACTTTCTTCAAAATATTTAGGCAATAAAGTGACTCAGAATATTTTTTTATGTTAAGAAAAAGTTGAAAGACATTCACTATCATCTTCTTAAAAGACAAGGAGAATTTTCTGTTCACAATAATATATTGAAAACGTTGCATCTCAAGTGACTTTTAAGCACCACTTTTATAGTTATGCTCAAACTGACTGTGCTCTGGATTCTGAACGAATTTTGTGAAGTATAGTAATAAGTGATAGCTAATTCTGTACTGTTAATAAAGTTTAAAAGGCAACATGTTTCTAAGTATTGAAAAAATGGTGAGACGAGATGCATTTCTATTACTTATCACATATGAACATTTATACGTACTTCTCACGAACACTTTAATTTAACTATTCATTATTACAGCCCTCTGCTCCACAAACCCATGAGATTTCACTTGTTTCTGAATCATATCTGTGTAAGCTATCTAATGCTATAACATGTTCTATTTTGTCATAATTAGAAATTATTAGTGTTAAAAGTTATTCGAAAGAGAAAGAGAATGAGCATTAGGTCACCAAAATCACAAAACAACATTTCATATGAGGTAAGCTTACTTTATCTGTGATGATATTCACATACTTTATGCATACGCCTATATGTATATTAAGCTTATTTGATATAATTTATTTGCATATAGCACACATTTAGATGTTGTTCACAACAACTTTTACTGTCATTTGTGCTTTTTATTTTTCTTTTTTTTTGACAAATGTTGTTCACAGTTTTTCTAACTAATTATCTTAGCCTAATGTCATTTGTCTGCAGCTGGGATATACTACCTAGTTTCTGTTACTAAAATCATTTAGTTATTTGTATTTGGCTGTACATTTGCTTGTGTGTATAATATGCTATAATGCATTTGGAAAGAACTCTTGTGTCAAACTACACAGTTATACACACGCACTAAATAAGAGATACATTTATTCATTCTCTGTGATATTGTATTAACATCAGTTCTATACACCATAAAACTTCATGAAATTTCTTCTAAAATATTTCACCTTATAGTTTCTAACATATATTATTACTATATCCAGAGAAATTTATATTAGACTTAATTGCATAAAAAAATTCAAATGGCCTTTTTTCCTCAGTCTTCTCAAATGTCACACATTATTCCAGGTTCATCTACTATGTAGTGTTTGATTATAGCAAGTCAAAATTGCTATGTCATATATATATATATATATGATATATATGATATATGTCAGTTATATATATATGTCAGTTGCAATTAGAATGTTCAGAATGGATCTATAATAGTTCTACTAAATGCACGCAAATGACAGTAGCAGACCATTTAACAGCTTGTAATCTCTCCCCCTAAATAACAACATTATGTATAAGCCAACAAATGACCAAAGGGGGGAAAAACACCCACCCCACCTTCTGAAGGTAGGACGTCACTCTCTTAACATGACTTCCTGCTGATTTGCAACATAGAAACCTGTTTGGGGCCCAAATAAGAATGGAAAAATGGTTAAAATGCTAATAGAATCATCTGATGTTCAGTCCTTTGTGCTTAGCTATTTAAATGTCCTAAGAAGTTTGTAGACAGAAGCTGAACTTCAGAGATTTACTGAAGTTCTGGCTGGGACAGTCTGTGGAGCTGAACAATCTTAGCAATTTTGAGTTGTTGTGGTTGCAGACTTTTGAGGAAACAGCTATTGAGGAAGTCTGCAAGGCTGGATCGTCTGGGCTACTTGTCTTCTTTGATGTCTGATCTGTTTTCTTCTGAAGTTTCAGTTGTCCAGTTGTTCCTGGATTCCTTGGATGGATGCTTTAAATCTCCTGGAAAGATAAGAACAGAGCCCTGCCCTAATCTTAACTCTGGGACACTACCATTTTGGGGGTGGGGGTCCGGTAATATTTTTCCTGAAGCAAATTTGTTATTTTGACACTATAAAAAGTATTATCTTTCAATTCAGATTAAAAAAGAAATTATTTTGATATTTTGGAACTAAACAAACCTTTAAGTGTATATATTTTGAGATCTCAAAGGACAATTCGCTTTGAATTTCCGCATGCCTTTTTGAGTAGCTTTAAAACTTAAATCCTTCCAAATCCTATGTGCCTGTCTCTGCATTCTAAGTATTGGGATCAAAGGCATGTGGTTCCCATCTGATGAATTAAAGATGTGCCCCACCACCCCTGGATCGAAGTTTTTCTCTATTTAGAGCTTACTTTGTGTCAGGATGTCCTTGAACTCTGAGATCTGCAGGTTTCTGTCTCTAGGGTATTTGAATTAAGGGTGTACCCTTCTCAAATTGATGGGATTAAGGGTGTGTACCATCACCACTCTGTTCCTTGTAACTCTAGAATTTATAAACAACTCTATAGTGATCATTCGGTCTCTGCTGGAGATAAAGGCATGGGCTAACACTAAGCATTTAATGTATTTTACCTTAGCTCCAAATTTTTTCAACTATTGGAGGTTTAGAAAACCAAGTTGAACAGCAGTACCCTTTAATTTATTTACAATATTTTAAAACTCTTACCTGCTTTTTAATGCTAAACCATGAACATATCCTTTACATATAAAAAAAAAAAACTTTTAAGCTGCTATCAAGTTTGTGTAAACTATGTGGCCACCTACAGTATAACTTTCTAATCTGAAATTAAGGCCATTTTCCTTTCATGACAGTAAGGCAAGTATACCTTTGGTAAATTATAATTTGAAAATTTTCCATTGTATTTTTATTATATTTTTAAGCTAATTAACTCTTTTCTTAAAAAAAAAGTATTATTTTGTTTTCTAAAGTTACTTCTAGAACAGTTTTCTCCCTCTTCCCCTCCTGGCCACTCCCTCCCTTCCTTCCTCCCTACCCCATTGTTCCTCTCCTTGGTAGTCTCCTCCTCAGATGAGGTGGGCCCTCACATATATCATACTCTCTCAGATCTTCAGTCATGTGAGGGCCAAGAGCTTCCACTTGTACTGGGGCTTGATATGGCATACCATCTAGGATAAGGTGTTCCACTAACCTGCATCAGATTCCATGACTCACTGGTGGGTGAAATTTTTTCTAGGATAGATATGCTAGGTTCCTTTCTATTTTGGTCTTTGGGTTGTAGGATAGTTATCCTGTGATGGATTAATATCCATTTATAAGATAGTACCTACCATGTTTATCTTTCTGGGACTGAGTCAGCTCACTTAGGATGAGCTTTTCTACCTCCATCTATTTGGTTTCAAATTGCATGTTTTCCTCATTTCTGATAGCTGTGTAGTATTCCATTGTGTAAATGTACCACAGTTTTTTTTTATCCATTCTTCAGTTGAAGGACATCTGGGTTGCTTCCAGTTTCTGGCTATTACAAATAAAGCTGCTATGAACATTGTTGAGGCAATATCCTTGTGGTTTCATTTAGAATCTTTTGGATATATGCCCAAGAGGGGTATTGCTGGGTCTTGAGGTGGAATTATTCCCAATTTTCTAAGATATCTCTGGATTTATTTCCAAAGTGGTTGCACACATTTGCACTCCCACCAGTAATAGGGGAGTGTTCCTCTTTCTCCACAACCTCGCCAGCATGTGCTATCATTTGAATTTTTGATCTTAGTCATTCTGACATGTGTAAGATGGAATCTCAGAGTTGTTTTAACTTTCATTTCCCTGATGACCAAAGATGTTGAACATTTCTTCAAGAGCCTCTCAGCCTTTAGAGATTCCTCTTCTGTGAATTCTTGGTTTAGATCTATACCCCATTTATTGATGAGGTTATTTGATTTTTTTTTTTGGTGTTTAATTTCTTCAGTTCTTTATATATTTTGGATATTAGCCCTCTGTCGGATGTTGGGTTGGTGAAGATTCTTTCCCAGTCTGTAGGCTGCCATTTTTTCCTAAGGACAGTGTCCTTTGCCTTACAGAAGCTTTTCAATTTTATAAGTTCCCATTTATTTATAGTATGTTTTAGTGCCAGAGATATTGGTGTTCTGTTCAGGAAGTTGCCACCAGTGCCAATGATTTCCAGGCTTTTCCCCACTTTCTCTTCCTCACAGCACCCCCTATTTTACTCCAAGTAGAAGATGAGCATCAAAGAATCTCCAATTGGATATGGTTGAATAGAGGCAAGCCTACATCTTGACAAGAAAAATCCCTTGCTTCAACTGTAGACAGAATGCTGTCCAAACAGGACAAAACTTGGAAGCAGGTGAGTCGACAGCCTCGTTCTGCCAAGACAGGGTAGGCATATCCTTCATAATTCCTTCTTTAAAATCAATGTTTGTCAGAGAAAAGGGGCCAAATGGCTGGAGATTGATGCTGTAATGTATGGAGAGAAATTGGGAACTGTCCAGGTAGCCACTGGTATGTCATTTCTTAGCTTTGGAAGCTGCTGGACATGCACTTCCTGTATAATCAGATATATTTATCCCTGTCAGGTCTCTGAGGTGGTTGAAGACGAGATAGCTAGAGTCTCATAGTTAAATATTGAGTTGTTTAGGAATTAAGAGGGTGTTCTGGATTTAAGAAGATGTTTTTAAAATTGTGATGCAAGTTAGGATGGATACTGAGTTGGATATAGAACTTTAAACTCATGGAGATGGCTAGATAGTAGAATGTTAAAGTCAGGTACCAAATACATATGGACTGGGCATTGAGAATGTATGCTAATCCCTATAACTCTCATAATTGTGGCCTAATTATTGCTGTTGTTTTGTATTGTATTTATTGTTATAAGAGAAAGAGCCATTTGTTGGACTGAAATGGGGAGCTGTTGGGGGAAAACGATATACCTTAAACTTAAAAAAAAAGGAAGGGGGTGGGTGGGTTGAGGGGGAAGAGGGTGGAAGGGTGGGACTGGAGGTGAGAGTAAGGAGGGCATTGTGATTGAGATGTAGCTTGAAGAAATAAAAAATAAATAAAAACAAATGACAGTAATATTAAAATAGAATGGAAATAAATTATGAATATTATAAGAAAAGCAATGCAAAAAAGCGAATTTTGCTTGTCTAGTTTTAGCCAGGCAATGAGTCAGTGGGGAATGTTCTGAAAAAAACTTGAATATAAATATCCTAATTAACATTTGCTTATCTATTTACTACTTTATCACAGGAATAGAATTGGAGCCCTTCTACAGAGGAATGTACATGTAAATAAAGCTCATTCCTGCAAGTTTATTTGGAATTAAAAAGTAAATACTGTATAACTCTAAAGGAAGAAGGTAAAAGAAGGCTACATGATAAAATCTTATCTTAAAACAACCATATGCTGTTCAATATGTTCAGTAGGAGAGCTCTTGCTTAGCATTAATACAGAAATCTACATACCATGGAAAAGCAGAATTCTTCCATCTTCATCTTTCCAAGATTGCAAAGAGTTCATTGATTTCATCCTAAGCATAGAGTTATAACTATATAATGTTTGTGTAAAGTATCCTTCATATATATCACATATTGCATACCGTGCTGCCCTGTATCTATATGAATAGAGCTGCTTTTTGCTTATTCGTAAAGACAGTTTCAATTGTTCTCCGTTGCAAATATTGATTTGCATTTTGTTTAGCAAGCTATAACATATGTAGTTATAAGAACTGTGCTTTGAAGTGATTTATATATTAATTTTCAGAATTTGGCATTAAAAATCATAACATGAAATTGTAGTGTACTTTGTGCTATTGGATGTATTCATTTAAATTCATTTAAATATTTTCTTGATTGTGTAAAATAGAGAAAAATGGTTTTTACAGTAAATATTCACTATCTACTTACCTAACACCAAAAGTCTAATAATATTTACTTTAAAATATTTTATTTTTCTGTACCATCTACATCTATCTCCTCCATGTCATCTAATCTAAGTGCATACTATATCATCTATCTCCCTCCTTCCTTCCTTTTGTTCTTTCTTTAATTCTCTCTGTATCCTTCTCCCTTCATCCCTCCTTTCCTTCCTTCCTTCTTTGCAAGTTCTGAGTTCCTGAGGTTCTTTGTCCCTTCCTTCTTTCCTTCCTTGCTTTATCCTTCTTTTTTGAATTCTCAATTAAAAAAGTATTCAAACTACTTGTGGCTGAAATTTGAATGCAGTGCGATATGTTTAAGTTTAGGTAGTATTTAAATCATTCATTGCCAATAAAATTTCACTACAAAATCTATATGAATTAAATATCCTGAGACATCGATTTTTTATTAAAAGTTACTTTTTATAAGAAACAAAGCCCTGTAATCATTAATACTTCTCTGCATGTAAAATCTGATGTGTATTTGTTTTTAAATGTTCTATGCAAAGATTTCAATATATCATATTTGCAAGAGGTTAACTTAGTAAATGTCCCAAAAGTAACAATTTCTCAAGGTTTTTTGTTTTGTTTTGTTTTGTTTTTTTTTTACTTTAGAATTGTTTCTATCCAGAACAGAAGCTGAAATACACCTGTATGGAGAAACAGAATCTCACAGTGCTGACTGAATTCATTTTGAAAGGCATTACTGACCTTCCTGAGCTGCAGACTCCACTATTTGGGATGCTCTTCATTATCTATCTGATCTCAGCAGTGGGTAACTTGGGCATCATCATCCTCACCAACATGGACTCCAGGTTGCAAACCCCCATGTACTTCTTTCTCAGACATCTGGCTTTCACTGATCTTGGATATTCCACAGCCATAGGACCCAAAATGTTAGTACATTTTGTCAAAAGGCACAGTTCAATCTCCTATTTTCTTTGTGCTATACAGTTAGCCTGCTTTCTTCTTTTTATTACTTGTGAACTTTTTATTCTTTCTGCCATGTCCTATGACCGCTATGTGGCTATATGTAACCCTCTGCTCTACACTGTCATCATGTCACAAAGAATATGTTGGGTACTTGTGACAATTCCATATATCTACAGTGCATTTGTATCTCTAGTAGTCACCCTAAGGATATTCACTTTATCCTTTTGTGGCTACAATGTCATCAATCATTTTTCTGTGATTGTATACCCTTGATATCTTTGCTCTGTTCAAATACATATGAGGTTCAATTAATAATTAGGTTTTTTGCAACTTTTGATTTGATTTCCTCTCTTCTGGTTGTCTTGGTGTCTTACCTGCTAATTCTCATAGCCATTCTAAGGATGAAATCGGCTGAGGGCAGGCGTAAAGCTTTTTCAACCTGTGGGTCCCACCTTACAGTGGTCACTGTCTTCTATGGCACTTTGATATTTATGTATGTGCAGCCAAAGTCCAGTCAATCATTTGAGACTGATAAAGTGTCTTCCATATTTTACACTCTTGTTATCCCGATGTTGAATCCCTTGATCTATAGCTTGAGGAACAAAGATGTAAAAGATGCCATAAAAAGAACATGGAAAAAGATTGCCACCATTTATTCTTAAAAATTGTGCAGGATAATAGTCATGAAAGTCTGCTTTGAATGTAAACTTACTTTGTTTTTCATAGCAAAAAAGAATAGGCTCAATATAAATTTCATCTAGTTGAATTTCTAATATTAATCAAACTTTATTTATTATAACTATATTAAGAAAGAAAAAAGTCTTTGCTTTCCTTCAGGGGAAAGGAAGAATTGCAATAGGACTTGAGTACAATTTGTAGCTAGTAGTACTGGGCATGAGTTACAATTGCTCACAAATATGTGTTATCAAGTCCTATGATGCCTGGGAATACCAAAGACTTGATTTATTCACAGAATTTATCAATATTGCAATGAAATTTCAGGGTCCATTGTGTTTTTATATCTGTGCTTATGATTTGTGTAAATGTAGACTTTTTGTTTTAGGCTAAAAACATTTATATGGGTCATCTTAAAATCAAGTTTCATGATGATCTCAGAACTGCTAGTTGCAGTTTATGGTTTCAGCTTTATTCAAGAATATATGCTTGTGTACAGCTTCCTCATGATAAATATAAATGCCTTTACTTTTTTCCTCAACAATGTTCTTCCTTTATATATGAAACTTGTCACTCTACATATTTGGCTTTTCTGCAACTAAGCGATCAATGCAGCAACTGATCTTATATAATTCATGGTGTGTCTGTGCACAAGGGAGTCTACCAGTTACTATGATTATCTAATGTACTCAAGTTCTGCCTTAGGATTGATCATACCTTTGCACCAGTTTGAACTAGATTCCTTATTGACATCTTAGTACTATTGTGACTTCACTTCTTTAAATTCAAGGTGATGTTTATTTCAAATATAGTCTATTTGTGATTCAGTTCTTCCCGAAGATGCCTCTTGGTAAGTATGTGTACAGACCACTTTAAGGCTGATGAGTTGTGTTTCATCCATAGACTGCATTCTTTCTTTTCACTTGTTTTGCATTATTATTTGATAACTTAACCTGTATCAAACTAACCGAAGTAATTGCTTGTTTTGAACTATGCTAATCTAAAGAGGGTGGCAGGAGACGAGATAACCAAGTAGTTAAGCTAAAAAGAGTGGCAAGTTAAACATTCATGTACAAACTTGTCATGTCTTCTGCATACCCAGCATCCATCACATCACTCTACATATACTACAACAATTTCTAATGTCTGTAATCTGCTATTTTATTTTTATCATGATCTTATTGATGTCTTTCCTTAATATCCCATTATTCACTCAATAAAATTATTTTAGCCACATGCTTTGGGAAAACTGTTGATTGCAATTCTAAAAACATATAGGTGTTATCTCATTCTTTTGAATGTAATATATGTATACAAAGAAATATGATCTACACCCTACTCCCTTCCTCATTCTTTAGCCATGGCCCCATAATACACCACTTCCTTACCAAATAATTTTC